>CM057171.1:17042980-17196162 GCA_029962745.1 Echinometra lucunter
ATTATTATCTATACGAGGCGTTTTTCCGTGGCAATTATTTCCATATTTTGCGTTCTCTGATTTGGCAGCGGTCAATATCATACCATATTTTCTCTCTTCCGGGTTTTCCAATTGACTTTGCGTGTAAATTGAGCAGCGGGCAATGTTCACAAAATCCGGTTTGAACCGGTGTGAGAAGCAACGCAAGCCATGCAGTGCGCAAAAACAAAGATACGCAGCATGCAATGCGCGAATACATAGATGACATCATAAAAAAGGGTATAAGCCGTACTATACTTATGTGATTAGAATTAATGCATACATGTCAAATGAGTAGTCGGAGGGATTTTTTTTTTAAAAGTGAATTTTACATTTCTTTACTGTGGGGTATAGATAATAATAATAATATTGACTGCATTGAATGATATACAACCTATATCACCCTCTCTGAATCCAATATTGCCCGCGCCTTCGGCTTGGGCAATATTGGATTCAGATCAGGCAATATAGATTGGTATCTCATTCTATGCCAGTCAATATTATATAAATATTGCACGGCAAATTTTGTACATAAGCCTATGGGAAAGTCGGCGTTTTGTACAATATGCTCTGATATTGTACAGACAAATCATGAAGACAGAAAATACGCGTTTTTAGTGCACCATTAAAATGCCCTATATAGAAAATAATTATATAATATTGACTGGCATTAATGATATACCAACCTATATCGCCCGATATTGCCAATATTGGATTCAGAGAGGGTGATATAATCATTCATACAGTCAATATAATTATTATTATCTATTCCCCACATTAAAGTAATGGTAAATCTAATAAAAAAATTTTTGTTTAATCCCTCCGACTATTTATTTAACATGACTTGTATGCATTAATTTTATACGGCGTTCACACTATGTCCCGTTTACTGGGGGAAGGAGGGAGGGATCTTATCTTTCTAACGACCGAGCGTCCACACTATGTTCGAATCCCCCGCTATGCGGAGGACAAATCACGGCTGTCGGTGCGTTAGGTACGGTCACCGTGCATGGTGAATTTCGCGTATGCGCATTTATGATAAAAACAGGTGCGAGTTATCGAATTACGAGCCAAGGGCCAAAAAACCAACGTGATTGGGGGGGGGGGGAGACGGGGAGAAGTCCCGGCGAGTGTCCGGTCCACACTATGCGTTTGCCGGGGGATAGTCTGAATGCGGAGTTAATCACACAAGTACGGCTTTTATAACTTTTTTATGATGTCATCTATGTATTCGCGCACTGCATGTTGCGTATCTTTCTATTCGCGCACTGCATGGCTTGCGTTGCTTCTCAAACCGGTTCAAACCGGATTTCATGAATATTGCCCGCTGCTCAATTTTTGACACGCAAAGTCAATGGAGAAACCCGGAAGAGAGAAAATATGGTATGATATTGACCGCTGCCAAATCAGAGAACGCAAAATATTGGAAATCATTGCCACGGAAAAACACCTCGTATAGATAATGATTAACGATATGCAAATATATAATTTTGTAAATACATAAATGTTGTATCACAGACATAGCAAATATATAACCCGCAAATTATCAGCTGGTGTGTTTCATGGGCATTCTGCTATAGGAAAAAATAATTGGTAGGCCTATGGTTGTTACAATATCAGTAGCACTGGTCGATAGCAAATACTGCTTTACATAACAACGGTATTATTCTCAATCGCTTACTATAGCAGCGGTGAGTCTGAGTCCCAGCACTTTTTTTGTGGATATTATCATTACCCCAATCATCGGATTTCCAAACGTATACAATGTGTGCACCTTCTTCACTCTCTGAATTACCCCATATTGATAATAACTATGATAATGATGACGATGGTCACGACGATGTCAATACTACTAACAGTAATGATAACAACAATAACAAGAAGAATAATAAAAAAAATATTAATAATAATAATAATGGTGATGATGATAATGATGATAAAATCAATCAATCAATCAAAAATGGTTTTATTTGGAATAAACATGCTTGATCCATTAGATATTTCACATGAAAAGCAGCTAAAGCTGGATGATTCAGGTTTACATGTTTGACATTTACA
The DNA here is from genome assembly GCA_029962745.1 of Echinometra lucunter. Lineage (NCBI taxonomy): Eukaryota > Metazoa > Echinodermata > Echinoidea > Camarodonta > Echinometridae > Echinometra > Echinometra lucunter. Next base: position 17,045,057 of record CM057171.1, read on the forward strand.
ACATTTAAAAAATATACTTGTTTAAAAAGGTCAAAAACAAAACAAAACAAAACAAAAAACACTAACAATAACAGCAACAAACATATTATCACTGAATTTTCTTTTTTCCTCATAATTGTGTACTCAGAACCATTCCTAATTTTCGTCTAGATAGGACTTGTCGAAAAATGTTAAATTCTATAAAGAGCCGCCCCTCGCAATATCTGAGAAATTCGGGAGGGGGGCAAATCAAATTTTCTCGACAGATTTTTGACCAAGGGAAAATTTCTAGCTCTAAATATTGTGGAGGTGTCGTGGTGCGGTGGTTCACTCACTTGACTCTTGAATCAAAAGGTTGAAGGTTCAAATCCCAACCTGGCACTAAACCTCTTTTGGCAGGGCTCCGCCTCAGCACGCCTGCCACTCTCCACCCAGGTGTAAAATGGCTACCCGGTGGGATGGGAACGTCAGTGTGGTTAGACTGGCATGTGTGCGCATGCAAAATGGGACTATATGCTACTTATCTATTTTCACAAGAGTTGGCCGGAACGCTGCCCAGGGAGTATATGGTACATTTTAATATGTGTGGAACAGCGATTGAATGTAATGACCGGGGAAATTGCTATTATCATTAAGTCTATAACTGCAAGATGACTCTTTTAAGAAATGCACGAAATGCTAAACATTCTCAAACAACCCCCCTCCCCCCTCCGCCATAAAAAAAGGAGTTACTTCCACATTAGCTTAAAAGTTTGCCCCCTTCTGAAGCCAAGGTTCGGATTCGCCACTCTTCCGAACAATACCATGAATACAGCCTTACGAAAATAAAGATCTCTTTGCACGTCATAATCAAATCATTCATGGACGCTGCACCGTTTTCTCCTCTTTTTGTATTCTTTGAGTTCACCGCAATTCAGCATTTTATACACATTCAACATTAAGTATTGAATAGATTATAGTTCATGTATAAAATGCGCATGAAAATGTCAACTACACCCAACAAGACATACATGTAACATTCGTTCGAAAAGATGTGAATATATGTATGTACCATACGAAAAATGTATTTGGACAACCTTTTTCTCCCCACCATTCACGCGTTTCTGCATAAGAATAGTCAGAATGCAGAGAGTATACATTAACTGCTGCAATGTCGAGCTACCTCAAGCAAGCGTTATATCTTCACCATGTAACCACATTTGATAATAAAGGATTACATGAAATTTGACTATAACTTTGACTGTAAATGGGAACTGTTGGCTGAAGGTGTACTTATGATATTATGATATCACTATGATGTTTACAAAAAAAACTGTTTGATCCGACTACGTATACTCAAAGATTATCTTCATGACCCCAAATACTTGCCCGGTATAGCAACAAAAATGCAAGATGAATTCCAATGCTTCCTTGCATATCAAGCATGTCAAGAGAACTAAACATTCCGTTACACGTGCTTCTGGTGTAAAACAATTACTGTCTCGACCTTAAATGCATGTAACATGTAATGTATCATTCTTCAGTGAGGGTATATCAATCACTATTAAAATGCATGCATTCTTCTTGAATGAAAGTGTCATTCTTGATCATTCCACTCGGAAACTTGCCCAACATTGCATCAACTCATTTTTGCGCAGAATAGATAACATTTGAATAAACTGGTAAGATGAACATTATCCGTCGCTTTCCTCTCTTATAGAAAAGGCAACTTTCCTTGAATAATTGGAGCGCCCCAAACCATTCTATCAAAAAAAAGGGGGAGAGAGAATAAACTAGACCTATTTGATAATGTACTTGAATTTATGCATTTTTTTTTCTCCAGAAACAATTAGTCATTTCACGTGCGTGTTATGCATGCATAATGTCATCTCAATAGATGGAATTCAGTTTGCATTTACATCGGTTGCTGCTTTGTCGGGGAAGCCTCTGGCCAGCTTTTGAGCTGTCAAGAGAAACCGTCAACAAGTTTCATGCTGCATTAACAGGTTTATTATCTTGCTGCGTAAGACATCACGATGTGACTATTTATTCAAAGTATTTTAATACCAGTTTTTACTCACCAGCTTAGAAGGCACGGCCGTGAAACTATGATTCCTGCAGTGATTACTGGATACCAGCAAACATCATAACATTTATTGGCACTGATATTTCAATGGGTTTTTTTCAGCTAGGCCGGTTGGTAGGCCGTTTTGTATAGGCCTGTTGTTATGTCGATATTCTCTCGAAGGCTTCGTGAAATCGATGTTTCGAGTATCGCGCCCTACCACTTCAGCACAAATGAAAATGCAGGGCATAAATCTTTCCAGAGATTTCACAATGTAACCTAAGATTCGAGTGTGCTGATATAAAAAGAAAACGATTTGAACTTCCTGGTTCTGTTCACATAATGCTGCAGTTGACGTTTAGTCGGCTTGACAATTTACAAACCTAGAAAAGTTCTTTCCGTTGAAATTTTTTCATTGATTGAGGTTCTTATGTGGTTTATGAACATTTTCAGCTTGGTTGCCCAAACAGCAACTTTGAGCAATTTGCATAATTTGCATAAATCTATATGAATACAGGATATGCCAAGCAAGACAACTTACACAGAATGTGTAAACTGAACTCCGTACTAATTGTGTATGTGTGGTGATACGGAATTTTATATAGCGTTGTCAATCTTGTGAATTCAACCTGTGATCACGGTGATGAAATGAAACAGGGTACAGTGATGTGTATACTTCCATGAAATAAGGGGTTTTGTAGGGATGTTGAATAAAGTTTAAACATAATGTTTGCAATTATAGGTCAGGGTTTAGTACTAAATATCAAGGATATGTCAAATTCGTTATCTATAATGATTGAAAACTTAGTCTTATGCATTCATAAAGAATGGTATACTAACAGCGGTATATTCTTCCTTTAGGCCTATCTTTAAAAAAATGTTTACAACAGTGACTGCAATCATATTCTAGTCGGACTTAAGTAGCGTTCACGCACAGAATCACATATCAGTGGGAAAATGTTTGGGCTCTAGTATTGTAACAAAAATACAAAGTCTTATAATTGAATAGATACATGCGTACTTCATTATGCCTCCTATATGATTGCAAACAATCATATCACATTAAAAAAAAATCTTTTTAAAATGTGCAGTTGAATTCGAAACATACTTGTGGTTATCAGGTGTTCAAATAACGCTAATTTAATCCATACGGCTAACATTACACGAAGATGATTGTACCCCAAAAGAAACTAAAACAATACAAGAAGGCTGCCAACCTGCTTGCGCACATTATTACCGCCGTTCACTAGGAGCAGGCCTACTCATTCTAGGTGCAAAAAATACACTCACAGTTGTTCACAGATAAGCAAGTTGATGATAGTACAAACTGACAAAGGCGTGATTTCTAATTGCAAGAAAAAAAATAACGCTGAAACAGGGGCTGCGCCGGCGTATTTTGATAGGGGGTGGGCAAAATGACCCATAGGTGAATTTATTCGCGTTTTAAATGAACAAACATGGGTATTATACAGTTGCAGGCCCCTGGTCTCTCTTTCTCCTCCCTCTTCTCCGGGCCTCTTCTTTCTTCTTCCTCCTCCTTTTTCGTCTTTTCTCCTCTTTTCCCCCTTTTTTATCACTTGAAAATCATAGGGGGCATTCGCTCCCTGCCCCCCCCCCCGCCCCCTGTAGCGCCGCCCCTGCACTGAAATGAAACCCCAGTTGGATGTGCATCCATCATGTCCATATCTCATTGCGTCGTTTCGTAAATATTACAGGTTACAAAAATGTTGCATTCACGAGATGGGCAACACTATTAGAGTTCCATATCAGCGCACATACACAATAGCATGTAGTTCAGTTTGAACATTCTGTGTAAGTTGTCTTTGCGTTGTACAATCTGTATGCATACAGAATTATGCAAATTGCTCAAAGTTTCTGTTTGGGCAACCAAGCTGAAAATGTTCATAGACCCACAGGATCATAAATCAGTCAAAAAAACTTCAACGGAAAGAACTTTTCTCGGTTACACTGTTAGTTAAATAGGACTGTCAAAGCGACTATTTCAGGGAACTCTGTGGTAAGTTATTTTTGTGTAATTGTCAACGAGCGTTCCCCGACATAGCACCGGTGTAAATCCGTTTCAATGAGTGAGTCTGGCGGATGATAGAAATCTTTTGTCGAAATTTTCTAGCGTGAACTCAATTTTTGTGTTGTTGTTTTAACTGATATTTAATTTCCTTCCTCTTGCCATACATCGCTACAAGATACATTCACAAATACTTCATCATAATTATGAATACTTAAACTGAAGAAGAAAAAAAAAACATAATGTACTTCGTTAATTATCACTCAAGGGTCATAGAAAAATCTCAAATTATACATGATTATACAATTTGTTTCCCCCAAAACAAAACAAAACAAACAGCTTATAATAAAAGAAAGGGAGGAAGGTTTGTACAAGTTACAAACACACCCCCAACCACGCAAACACACACCCACACACATACCATCCTAATCCTTTTCAATAGCATTTCAGAATAGGAATTCTACTAATATAACCGTCGTTTATGACAGATTTATCAAAAATTTCAACAACTGATTGATTATCCCTCTCTAAAAAGTGTGTGTGGGGGGGGGGGAGAAATATACCCGCATCCCCCCCTCGGATTTACACCAGTGCTGGTAAGTTACTTCGTGTAATCATCATGGTAATTGCTAGCAAAGGTTCATGGACAAGAAAAGGGAGTGTACACAAAGAATCGAGTGATGTGTCCCGACAGGTTTCTCGAAATAAGAACGCTCGAAGCTCTCGAAATTTGACATTTGTCTTTGAAGGTAAAACAAATTGATTTATACTTGTGTTTACTAAGGAAATATAGAAATAGGGGTAAGAGAATATGAGAGAGAGAGAGAGAGAGAGACAGACAGAGAGACAGACAGGTCTTGGTAATGGTTTATCTCCCTCAAATAGGAAAAATTCATGACATAAGTCTTTCTTGAAATCTCCCCTTTGAAAACTTTTTTGATGTTTGACAAGTTTGTAAATTCATGATTATTTTTCAAATTTCTTTGTCGTACTAAAAACCACTTGTACCCCCATCCCTTTCAAAACATAATCAGGCAAGGCGAGCTCATGAGCTGCCATGCCAGCATTGGTAATGACCAACGACTTTATAATTCTGTGGTAATGACCACGATTATGGTTGTATGGAGTATGCCGTAGACGGCAGTATGTAACATCAATCTCTGACATCAATATGCTCTGTCAATATGCAAGGTGAACACACGAGTAATATATATTTTTTTCTCAAAAGTACAGAAACAATACATTCACACCTCTTTCTATTACATGCGTTCTTTTCCGCTATCATTTTTTCCTCGTTCCTGTTTTTCTTGTAATTTCTTCTTCTACTACTATCAGATCCCGTTTGTCTCCTATTACGCTTTTTGCAGATATTCATTTTTTCTTATCGAACATGATCTTTAATCCTTCTTCTTTACTAGATTTTCAAGCTCTGAGCTCCTTAATTCATTTCACAATAATCGTTAAACATTCGTTTCCCTACATTTAAAAGCAATCTGCCGATGCCTCAGCCTTTCACTCCCCATTGCACAGACCCTCTCTCTCTCTCTCTCTCTCTCTCTCTTCAACCCTTTTCTCTTTCTCCTCTCTCTCTCCCTCTCTCGCTCTAATCCTCCTCTCTTCCACATTTTTCTTTCTCTCCCCTTCTTCCATCCTCTTTCTCTTCCCCGCTCTTTCCCTCTTCCATATCTTTTTCCTTCAACCCCCTCTCTCTCTCCTCTCCTTCCTCCCAAACTCACTCTCTTTCTGTCCCTCTCTCTCTCTCTCTCTCTCTCTCTCTTCTTCTCTCTCTTCTTGCAGCGATGTGTGTGGGGGGGGGGGGGGCGGGTCTCAAGATCTATTTTACAGAAAGGGGTGGGGGAATAAGTACGTTTTGTTTTCTTTTGTTTTTTGTTAATTTTTATTTCACCAACCCTAGAGGACTTTTTTAAAATACAGAGGTGGGGACAAAGCAGTGAAATTTTTCGAGATTAAAATTTCGTTAGAAATATATCAGATCAAGACATATTTGCATTTTGTTACAGGTAATCTCGGATGCTGTGACCCCTTCAGTTTATTTTATAGAAGACTGTCCAATTCTCACTACGGATAGCGCAACAAAAACCAAGAAAATGTAGGCCCATATTCTATATAAGTCAAAACTTGACAATTATGGGTTATGCATGGTCTAGTTCATCAGGTGACAACCCACTTCACCGAAGGCCCGCGAGACTGAAGGCCCGCGAGGCCGAAAATAGCACATTGTAATCTATAATATCACACCGTTCTGACCAATTCCTGTGCCAGATGGAAGTTTAATAATTATCAAGGTGCAAAGAGGACTAAACATTTTATGCTAAAGGAGAAATAATTATTTCATCTACCAATAGCGCATTATTTGTGATGAAGGAAAATACGATATGAGAAAAGTCGGCCTCGCGGGCCTTCGGTCAAGTGGGCGGACCCCGTTCATCAGTGGATGTTATACCAAGATTTAAAAAGTATTTCCTTCTTTTAAAGAAGCATGACTTGGTCCTTGCATCCAATTTTGACTGCATTAAAGGTAGTAGCCCACATTTGCAAGTGGCACCCAATCTGCACAAAAGTTTTACTTTGGACTGCTTTAAGCCACAGAAAAACACTTGTAAAGTTTTAGATCCCAGTACAGTCCTGTTTGGGATCGAGAAGGAAATATTCAACACAACTTTTCTTTGATTTTCTAGGTTTTGTAAAGGCATCTTCCTGACGCTTTAAGAACTAGATGAATCTTCAACCACGCGTGGTCGAACTTTATGCCTCCGCCATTACCAAATCAGAAATAAATGGCACTTCATGTTGATTTATTTTTATTTATACAATGACATCTTTGACCTTGACCTTTGACCTTGTGACCCCCAAATCTAATGAGAGCATTGCCCTTTCCATATGCATACATGAGCCAAGTTTGTTGAACCGTCAAATGGTTACTAAGTTATCACAAGAACGAACCATTTCTAAGTACATAATGACCTCTATGACCTTTGACCTTTGACCTTGAGACCCCAAAATCTAATCAGATCATTGGCCCTCCCATATGCATACCTATGCCAAGTTTGAGTTTGATAGGTCAAATGGTTCTTAAGTTATCGCGAGAACAAGCCAGTTTTATGTGTTTCATTACCGCTATGACCTTGACCTTTGACCTTGTGACCCCAAAATCTAATCAGATCATTGTCCCTCCCATATGCATACCTGTGCCAAGTTTGAGGTTGATCTGTCAAATGGTTCTTAAGTTATCGCGAGAACGAGCCATTTTTATGTGTTTTATTACCTCTATGACCTTGACCTTTGACCTTGAGACCCCAAAATCTAATCAGATCATTGTCCCTCCCATATGCATACCTGTGCCAAGTTTGAGGTTGATCTGTCAAATGGTTCTTAAGTTATCGCGAGAACGAGCCATTTTTATGTGTTTTATTACCGCTATGACCTTGACCTTTGACCTTGAGACTCCAAAATCTAATCAGATCATTGTCCCTCCCATATGCATACCTGTGCCAAGTTTGAAGTTGATCTGTTAAACGGTTTTTAAGTTATCGCGAGAACGAAAACGGGACGAACGGACGGACAGACGGACGGACGCCCCGAAAACATAATGCCTCCGGCAACCACCTACGGTGGGCGGAGGCATAATAAAACCATTCATTTTTCACTTATTCTTTGGAAAATTGTTGTAAATTTGATAACGTGATAGTTTTACATAAATATCTGTCAATTAAAATTGAAATGGGCGTATTTCTCTTCAAATTCTAAAATAATATTGGGCATATGTGGTCTACTACCTTTAGGCCTGGTTCAGATATGACTCAAAGAACCCCCACGGTATACCCCAACTTTTTTTTCACGTGTAAATGAATGGTATACACGAGGAGGTAAAAAGAAAATAAAAAACGGCGATGCAAACAGCATCTATTTGCTCCTTGGCAGCAAAAAGTTGTGGACCAAACTTATAAAGTTTAGAGCAAAATATGATCTCACAAAATTCGTCTGTGCAATTTTGACAAACCTCTCTATTTGAGCATGCACTGTTATTGGCCCCCTATTACACATGTCATTATAACGAGATGCATTATCATTGAAAGAAAATCCTGCCGGAGGGGGGGGGGGGAGGGAGGCTGCTGCCGGGTATCTCAATGATCCTTTAGCAGAATAGAAGCCATAATTATGGTGGCCCTGAAGTACGGTCGACAACAGGTCATGTGCGATGAATTTCATGGCCAACTTTGCGTCCCAGTCGCGAAATTTGTGACCCGTGATGCGAAATTCATGACCCAGGATGCAAAATTCATGACTTGGGATGTGAAATTCATGACCCGTAATGCATAAATTGCGACTGGGATGCGAAGTTTGCCATGAAATTCACATCGCACATGACCTGTTGTCGTGCGTACTTCAGGGCCACCATATATAATACTCATTCCTAACAACTGAAGCAAGCAAAAGTCACAGAGCCAAGAAAATGTCATGTTGAGAACTATTTTAATATGACAAAGCCAGAGTTGCCTTTCTCCTCTTATGACGAACACATTATGAAATAAAACTTAAAATAGTAACAAAAGATAAATAAATGAAGAGAGAGAGAGAGAGAGAAGAGAAAAGAAGAGTTCCTTCTTCTTTCTTCGAACTAATAAAAGAGAATACATTGTGTTTCTACAAATTAAGCTCTTCTACAAGACATATATAATTTTTTTCATTTAGTATCAGTAAGAACTTTACACCACAGCCATAAACATGGATAGTTAACTAGGTAAATAGATACAGTATTATTTCATAAATACATAATGAGACAATGCTCCATAACATAGTCATTCACATGAACAAGAAACTGTTGTATTCACAAAAATTGTCCACCCATTTCTTCGATTCGTGGTTATTTTTATACAAAGAAATTTGTGCAATGAAACTTTTACATGTGAAAGGAATTCGGATGAAGAAATGATACAAGACGACAAGTGGCGATCTCCAAGTCCGTTTCACAAGGTTAGGAGGTTGAAATGAGCAGCTACCTTCATTTTCTTGAAATGGTGATTGCATGCAGTCCCATATACAGACAGCAATGTTTGTTAACAACCTCAAAGTGCATGATTGCCATTGGTTTGACATATACCCAACACACACTTCAAGCAGATTTTGTATGTCGTGTCAAATCAATCCAAGGAAGCGAATAACACTAATGCGGTGATGAATAGTTCTTCAATAATTCCGCCAATTACTATTTTCCACCACTTTCCACCTGTGGGACAGCCAAAACAAAGTCAGGCCCTCGCTGGCTCTGAAGAGGGAATTTCCCTTTTCTCCAACTTGGGGGATTCCCCCTTTCGAGTCAGCACCAAGAGCAGAGTTTTCTCTCAAACTTATATGGTGTAAGTGCTCTCAAATTTGGGATTTCAGGACATCTCAGTGACGCTAAAAAAAAATTTAAAATAATCTAGAGGAATGTAAAAAAGTAGATTCAGGGAAATTTTTACAACTAATTATAAGGATGGAAAATGGTGGAAAAAAATAAAGAAAAAAATGAATTCCACAATCTGGAGAATTAAAGAAATATTTTTCTCACTATCCTTGCTTCCACGGATGCTCAAGTAACAATGTGTAATTTCAACGAATATGAATGTTGGATTTTGTCACAAATAGCTTATTCTTGCAAGAGCATGTGAAACTAGACAAGCAAACTGTACCATTCCTTGCATTCTGTCGTTCAAACGTCTTTATCATTCTCCAAAATGAAAAGGAAATGATCAAACTAAAAAGCAAAGACGCATAAAAACAGGGAGATTGACAGCAGACAAAAAGTAAATAAATAAAAACACAAGTGCATAGATTTACCAAGAAGTTGTGTGAATTCCAACATGGGAATAGTCAACTCACATACAAGAAAATGTTTGTTCTTCGCACTCCCGCTAGCCACTTTAATAAAGCACCAATATTTGTCTACAAAATATCTACTATCTACAGCTGTCATCATACCAAGGACTACATAAAGTGATTAGATTTGTGATAATATTTAAATATAATTAAACTCTCTGCAACAAAAATCTATGCAAAATATCCTATTTTTTAATCAATTATATCACACTAGGTATGATAGAATGACCAATTTGCAAAGCGCTTCCCCATTTACAAAAAAAAAAAAGGTGGAAGAACAACAAAATCGAACAAAATAAGTAAAAAGAAAAAAAAAGTGAGTGAATTAGAGCACCCCAAGCGTAATTGACTAGAGCGATTGTTTCCATACAGATATGGGGTCAAAACCTTGCAAAATTTCCCTGATGGCATTATATTTCAACAAGGCGTACTGGTCAGAACTACAGCCATGAACTAATTACTGTCATAAATGAGTTGAAAACTGGACTGCAATCCTGACTAACAAAAGGAAATAATGAAAGAAAAAATACAATGTCTGACTTGACCCCCTCATAATTATTCCTAGGTAAACCGACTTCCCATTCTCTCATTTGCATCAAATCATGTTTCCCCATCGTTAAATCATACTTTCTTCCTTGTTTTTTAAATATATTTACAATTTTTTTTTCTTTTCTGAGATAGGCACTGCACTCCACACCTGATACAATGGCTTTCAATAAGCAAGAGAAATTGAAAAAAGAAAAGAAAAAAAGAAAAAAAAGGCTCTACAGTGGCTGAATACGAGACTAGTACAAGACGATTCCTTTTTCCAGCGGTGGTCAGGGGTGCATGCCACATTACGAAACAAAAAAGGAAAAACAGATTGGAGGCTACCATACACTCATTTGACGAGGTATGTCAGCGACAGAAAAAGAAACCACTAGAGTTCAAGAAAGAAATTTTTTTTAACAGTCCAAGTGAAAGGTGAAAGCACACAAACACAAACACACACGCACACACAATCACCCACACCCACCTACATTCAAACAGATGTTGACATACTAAAGAATACAAGATTGCCAAGAAGCCTAGGAAAATCATTAATCTAATCTCTCATACTTTCCATCTGCATACCTCCACCTCATTTAATCCTTATCCCTTTATCAAACCTTAATCATTTTTACAAAAACTGCAATAAGTCCCTAAATCATTTGACTCTACTGGCGGTAGCATATAAACAAATTTTGCAGACTTTGCATCTCCTGAAATCAGCAAAAAAGCACGAATAAAAATTTGGTTGGCAAAAGTTGTAAAATTCAGAGAGGATACGAGGCGATTTGAATCGTCCTTTAAATAACAGAATGGAGCATAAGTACTGGGGGAATTTTTTGGGGGGGAGGAGGAGGGGGGCTAAAAATATATAGTAGTGTTAAAAAATGCCCCCTCCAATTTCATTCAACAGCAGTTTGACCTACTTCCCTTATGATATGAATATTTTCAGTTTACCCATATTACTAACACATAAAGTTGGTGTAGTGTGTGACTGCAAAGACATAAAAGTCATGTGGCTCTGTAATTTTAAGAGTACACCCACAAAAGATAACCTCCACTGTAAATTCTCTGTACTAAACCTTACAGATCAGATACTCTGCTATTGAGCACTCCCACAGTTTAATAAAATAGCATTTCCAATGATTCTACAACTTCAAATCTCTATGATAGCAAATGTACAAAGATATCGGAGCACAGCAGGTAATAGATATTTTTAAATCTAATTCTTATTCTTCTTTCAAGAACCCATTTTACATGTAACATTAAGTGTCTGAATGACCAGAGTTGGTTTATATGTTTTGAGAGAGAACTATATGCAAGGTATATTGGAGCCACTCTATGAACCCAAATGAATAGCAAAAAGACCTTAGTTAACCTATGCACCACAAGCGGACATATAGTAAAAGCCAGTTTTATAAATTCACTTCAAAATATCACGCTTTTTTTCCTAGAAAGGGAAAAAACCACATAATCTGGCTACGAACTGGGTCAAGATATTGTGATAACAATAGGACCAGAAAGAGACATTGCAAATGTTTAATTTTCATCTTGCAAAGCTACAACACGTAAAGAATGATAGGTTTCTTCCGAAGCTAGAAAGTATAGAAGACGTGCTTGACGATGAAATCTAATGCCAGCAAATAAAGCAGAGCGAATTGCTACAAAAGCTTTGCCCTAATATGTGCAGATTAACAGTCACATAATTTATATTCCTTTGTATCCCAGGACTGCCTTAATTCTAGAAAGAAGATGAAGAAAAGAAAATTTCAAGGAAAAAAAAAAATTACAGAACATGCTTGCTAGCGACTAGAGCCGAGAAAAGACAGAATAGCACCACAAAAACATTCATGCAATGTATCCGACTCTAATAAAGATCATGATAGTAAAATTAACAATATTACAAAGCACTAACAATGCCATGGATAGATGTCTGATAGAAAACAAAAAAAAAGTGCTTTGTACGTTGATTCTATGCACATGTGTTTGGTTCTACAAAAAGAAAGGAAAAAAAATAGGAGACATAATGAAGGACTACATGATAAATTCTGTTGAGTTCCCGTCTCTCTCCAACTATGTCGCGCATCTCCCGTTTGTCTCACACACTCTCTCCCATTCTTGCTATTACTCTCTCATTACAACGCAAAAGCACCACTGAGACAGATGTGATATTATCTAGATATAAGTGAAGAAAAAAAAAAAAAAAATCTTGCAAAAGAGTGAAATACATCGAGTACTTCACTTTCCGTTCTATGCATATATTCATAGTTGGATCCCACCGTGAAGCTGGGAACCTACTAGCAGTGAGATTCGGCAATCCAATAAATAGATCGTACTGGAAAACAGGTTATGATAATACACAAGCTTCTTAATTATTGCACACAAAATCTACAATCCTTACCAAGTTTTCTTAAATGCTAATACATTCCTACTCTTATGACCACCATTATTTTTTTTTTGTACATCTCAGCTGAATTTATTCCGAGATAAAAATCATGAATAAATTCAACAGTTGATCTGGTATGCTAAATGGTGTTCATGTCCTATCACATCAAAATATAATCATCAAATAAAGAGAAATTAAATGAAAACAGCATCCAGAAAAAGAGAATAAATTCATCTTGATCAAAAAGGAATATTAAACTCCGGTAATCAGTCGACTGCAAGTCGTGTTATCAATAATAAATTTGACTATTCTGGTTCTACAAACTACAAGTTTGGTTAAAGTACTCCTCTTAACACTCCAAAGAGATTGTTATCATCTATTGTACAGAAATCTACACCAATCATCACAATCACAGACAAATATTATGTACCAGTCTCCGTCAGGTAACAACAGTGAAAAGACTCATGAAAAGCCCAAATCTTCAAAACACGTAAAATAGAGAATTCGAAAAGAATCGCGGCAATTATCACGCTGATCAACCCTCTGGAAGACATTTCTAAATCGCTTTATCGGTTTGATCAAGAAAAAAAGGGCCAGCTTGTCGAGCAAGCTAACATCTGCATCAAACATCCCCAAATATATCAGAGGAAAAACTTCAAGAGTTGAATGATTATTTCATAACATAAATTTCATAGAGATATGCAAAATTACAAATCGTGATCATGACCTAGCGTATTCATTCACAGATGCATTATCACAATGAATACCTGTAATCAAAAAGGACATTATCACTTAAACATAAAATGATGATGAAAAAAATTGTCCATAGCTCTTGGCCCAAGGTCTATTATAGTCTAATCTCATCTAGTTTGTTACCTCAAGAGAAAGTCCTCACAAACATCGTTATTCTCTTACCAGAAACACCAATTCTGTAAAACATAGGTCTTTGTTTTTTCAAAACTGGTGGCAAAGGCTTATCCTCTATCCCAGAACTTTGGCCATTTTTGTTCTCTCCTCTCTACATGTGCTAACATCACCACACTCCATCTACAGAGGGCAGCATTGACTACGTTGGATACGAGAAATATCTCCGACTAGTATCTGGGATTGGGGGTAGTTTTGTTGAAGGCATCCAGCTGACTCAGTCTTCTATGACACTTTTTCTTTTGTTCTAACCTACTTATAAACACACATCCAAGGGCACGCACTCTGTTCCCCGGCAAGCCTTCCTCTATCACGGCCTTCCTGATTGGTCAGTCATGGTCAGCTGATTGCTGTCGTATCCATCACGCATCCTCCCTGCACTCAGCGCACGATTGGGCATTCCTGCTATAGCCTGACCTTTGACCTCCAGCAGCACCCATCACCACGGTAATGCATCCCAAAATAAACAGGTGTCTTCAAAGTTCTTTGACAGTCCGACATTCTGATGGACCATTCAATTCCTGTCAAGACTCTAAGCTATGACATTCAGCTACAAAAGCAAAGCGCTAACTTATGGACAAGTACAGAAAAGGGAGGGGAACATATTCATAATTAACAAGAATAGAAGAGAAAGACTGAGCAATCTTTCAACATAGGCATGTGTAGGGGGGGGGGAGCGAAGAGGATAGAGAAAGTATGGCAAACCACGCGAGGAAGACAAGATGGATTGGGGAGGGGGGCGGGGTTTGACGGGAGCCAGCCCAAAGCAGCAGCAGGAATGTCGCGCGCGAGTGCCCAGAACCGAGGACACGTGATGGAAACCTCACGATGGTCGTTCCGGCTGGCGAGACAAACACTACGGATGATTGATGACAAAGACGACAATGGAACCAATGGCGACAAGGGAGCCGATGCAGAGGTCGGTAGGTGGTGGAGGTGATGGAGGATGAGGAGGCGTGCCCGGGGAGAGGGACCAGTAGGCCTCATTTGGATAACTTGCTGATAACCCGGACTAAGGCACCATTCTCGTCCTTCAGTCGCTGATTGTCAGACTTTAGTTGCTCCATTGCCTGGCGAGGGTCAAACAAAAACAATTATGTAAGTATGATACTACCATTAAACATGCATGTCACTAAAAATCATGAAAAACATGGGAACGAGCCTTTGAAGGTAAGTTATCTTGTAATACACCCTTCCTTAAACATATCTGCACTTTTCAACAGAAACAAAGCCCGGGATCTTTATGGATCTGTAGACTTTCTATACGTGTGGTTGCTAATTCAGGTTTAAGCATAACACATAAGTTCATTCTTTTCAAAAACAAAATTAGGGTATGACTTGAGTCTGAAATAGATGTTTCAAAAAATTTATAAATACAGTTATATGAAAAAGAATTTGACTGCGCATACATGTGTGAGCGGGATTTCAGCATAATGTCTACTGAAAATTATGAAAGAAACTCATCTCTCATCAACAGAAAGACGGAAGCCGGCTTGGTCCAGTTTCTTGCAATCCATGTTTTGGCCCAGAGCTGATGATACAGAAGTGGTTATGTTGTAACTTCCTATCAAACCATCAGCAGGATATTCTAATTATTTACTCTCCACCGTAAAGTGGAGCACTTTTAACACACACAAGAATATGTAACTGCATAACATCAATCCAATCTGAGTCAATATAAACTCACCTTCAGTTCTTCTTCAAGCTCTGAAATTCTTCGTTCTAATCCCCGTCTCTCCTGAAAGACAATACCAAGCATGTTAGTCAATGAGCTTTATAACATAAAAAAGGTAGACCATTCAATCATATCAGATTTTTCTATGCATTCAAATTCAAAAGATTTTTAGCTCCTGTTTCCTTTCTGAAGACAAAAATCCTAATTCTGCACCTACACAAGAACATGCTAGGCTGTGGAATATACCCTATCATGATTTAACCCATAGCAGTAAAGTGTCTCCTTCTAGTGACACTTACGCAGTATCTTGAAATCCATACATTTCAATTTGGTACTTATATGTCATAATCTTAAGTATTTTACTCAGTTTTCATCTTAAGTGAAACACTTAGCCAGCTTTGGTATTCAAACTGAATCTTTGGGCTAAGTATTTTATCTCAAGTCTAAGACAGTTACCAACTTACTTTGGAAGACTGATTGGCTGGCATGTAGTTTTCATATATATACGCAAACATGACATGCTGCACACAAGCTAATTTAATAATCTTGCACGCAATGTGACACCTTTATTACATGTTATTTGAAATGGACTTTATGACATCAAAATGAATATCAGTAAGTATTTTGCCTTAAAGCCGGCTTGCTAAAGTACTGTAAATGCTGTTATTTTCATGTGATTAAATTTTCGAGCTGAGCGACCCAAGAACATATTCGCATAAATTCGCACTGCATAATCACCCACAAAAGTGCAAGATTTGATTTGATATTTCAACGCTTATAAAATCGTGCTAATATTTTCACCAATTCTAGGATTTGCGCTTGCCAAAAATAGCATGAAATCCATTAAAATCAATGTACCGTAAGTATTTCTGCATTTGCAGTAAAATACTTAAATGTGATCTGAATACAAGTTAAGCCATTTACTTAGCCAAGTAAAATGCTAAGTAAAATACTAACTTATTTCACACGCTGAACTGAATACAGCCCAAGAGGAACAGTTGCCTGTACATATGTCGGAGTATCTCTCTTGATATGGATCTGTACTCACCCTTTTATCTGAGTCTCCCGCCCTGGAGTCTGACCTACGATCTGATTGGCTTTTGAGTTCAGCTATCTCCTGATCTTTTTGTTTCACCTCGCCTTGAAGTTTGCTTATAAGAGATTCCTTCTCTTCAAATAACTGAAAATAAGAATGAAAAGAAATTAAAACTAGATGAATCTTCGACCACGCGTGGTCGAACTTTATGCCTCCGCCATTACCAAATCAGAAATAAATGGCACTTCATGTTGATTTATTTTCATTTATACAATGACATCTTTGACCTTGACCTTTGACCTTGTGACCCCCAAATCTAATGAGAGCATTGCCCTTTCCATATGCATACGAGCCAAGTTTGTTGAACCGTCAAATGATTACTGAGTTATCACAAGAATGAACCATTTCTATGAACATAATGACCTCTATGACCTTTGACCTTTGACCTTGAGACCCCAAAATCTAATCAGATCATTGTCCCTCCCATATGCATACCTGTGCCAAGTTTGAGGTTGATCGGTCAAATGGTTCTTAAGTTATCGTGAGAACAAGCCATTTTTATGTGTTTTATTAACTCTATGACCTTGACCTTTGACCTTGTGACCCCCAAATCTACTCAGATCATTGTCCCTCCCATATGCATACCTGTGCCAAGTTTGAGGTTGATCTGTCAAATAGTTCTTAAGTTATCGCAAAAACGAGCCTTTTTTTTAGTTTTATTACCTCTATGACCTTGACCTTTGACCTTGAGACCCCAAAATCTAATCAGATCATTGTCCCTCCCATATGCATACCTGTGCCAAGTTTGAGGTTGATCTGTCAAATGGTTCTTAAGTTATCGCGAGAACGGTCCATTTTTTTTAGTTTTATTACCTCTATGACCTTGACCTTTGACCTTGAGACCCCAAAATCTAATCAGATCATTGTCCCTCCCATATGCATACACGAGCCAAGTTTGAAGTTGATCTGTCAAACGGTTCTTAAGTTATCGCGAGAACGAAAACGGGACGGACGGACGACCCGAAAACATAATGCCCCCGGCAACCACCTACGGTGGGCGGAGGCATAAAAATCACATTACGAGAATCTCTCGTTTAAAATATATCCCACCACTATAACACAGGAACCTATTTATTTCAGGTGGGGTATACCAACCCTGATTTCGATTTCCTCGTTAAAAGTCTTATCAGTGCCTTGCATCTTCGCACGAGAGGTGGTGGTTTTGAATTACACCTGCATTCCTCATCATCTTACGTAATAGTGTTAACAAACTTTTACCACTGCACTGCCTGAAAAGAAATGTGAAGTAGGAGATATATATTTCACCTGTTTCAAGATATTGCCATGTCCATAAGTCACTCATAATTTAGATGAAAACCAAAATTAAACTACGAAAGCAAGCAAAATGACCCAGAATTGGCGATTATAGCAACATTTTTAACTCCATAAACTAGCCCGTCCGACGCGCCGCGATATCGTAGCACTGGGCATAGAGTAGTTCTGCAGCCCCAGCGTGTTTCTGTTTCTCCCTTCCTCTCTCTCTCTCTCTCTCTCTTTATCAAACTGTAAAGGTCGCTTCTCCGGCAAGGGGATTACGCTGCTCAGCGCTTTTGTTTATTTAGGCTTACTGCAATCTCAGGTGTCTAGAAGTTGCGAAAGTCAAATCGGGGTTTCAGTTTTAAACGACGGGTTTTCGTCAAGAGAAATAGCTCTTACACCACTCTCTTCAAACAACAAATGACATGAACACCCTTATAGAAAAGTACCACAGAACCCATAGTACAAACATGGTAATTTGAGCATATATACCATTATGGGGGAAGAAAAGGTGCCTCAACTAATTCCTCTTCAAATATTGGAATGAAAATGAAAGAAAAAAAAACCCAAAAAAGCTTTGCCAATCTTATGCCTTCATGTTATAGAAGAGAAAAATCAAATACAATGTCAAGGGATCAAGTTATTCTTTTTTCTCACATCCTTTCTTTCATTTTAGCAAGATAACCAAAGCTACTCTGGAGTAAAAATCTGTAGTCTTGTTAGCTTATTCATCAGACTTAACGAGTCATGCCAAAATTTATCTCTACAAGTTTCCGCAACTTATATGGTTGACCTCCAGAGGAAGTATTTGACATCAGTCCATCACACTCATGGAAATAACATTACCAATAATGTAAAATCCAATCCTTGCACATTTTAGTTAACCTATTCGTGACAGGAATTATTCAAAGCCTAATTTGATCAGCTTTTATTCTTCAAATTGGCAACATCAACACTGTCTTTTATTGCTACATTTTTCTTATAAAACGTCGTGTATCTGAAATATAAAAATTGGCAGAAAGTATGATGAAAAGTCGAAAAGTTGCCAATTTGCAGGGGGAAAAGGTGATTTTAAACTTTCCCTTGCATTGCCAATTTAAGGATTTTAATGCTTATTTTCCTTTTAAAAATTGTCAGCATCAAACAACAAATACTGACGCAACCAAAATGGACACAGTACGTGTAGAATTTTTTGCTCTATCTGTTCATGTATTAAGTATGATTTTCAGGGCTCTGCATCAAAAATTATTTGGCCAAACCACAAAATATGGACCCTCTGTCACGAATGGGCAAAAAAAAAAGAAAAAGTAAATAAAGAAACATGAATATAAAGAAGTCAAATGAATCTTTGCTTATCCACAAAACCTTACCCCATAAGATCTTGTGCACTTGTTTCTTACCTTTTTGCAAGATGCACAAGGTTGTCCTGAAGTAGCCTGTGTTGAAGTTTGATTCCTACTCGATCTATCCAGCACTGATGACGATGAGTCACCATACCTGTTCAAGAAATAATCCAGTCCAGATGTAACAACAATTTCTTTGAAGGAGTTACCCAACATCAAATATATCATCTATAAATGGCCTTCAATTTTACCATAACAAGTGATTTGAACACTGCACTTATCATTGTTATTCAAAAATTTTCACTAAATGTGGAAAAGTTCACCAGATGGCTCTTAGGAACATCATCATACATGTACTAAAATAATGGTTGCCCTTATCAAGACAAACATCTTATTAACAACTCATTCAGAACTCATTAAGAATTAAGAAGTTCACTTACCTGCTCCCTAGTGAACTAGTTGATGACGGCCTTGTGGAGCGATCGGTTGTCTGTAAATCAAGAAGAAAATACATAATCATTACTCAACATCATTAATGGACAATTGTATAAGGAATTGGGGAACACCATCAGAAACATTTCGTAAATTCTTTAGATCATCTGGTCTGGCTCAAAGAATTACAAATACAGTGCATCATTATTAATTTTTTCAGTTGCCACAAGAGATGTTTGGGGTGCTGGTTGTAAAATTATACATGTACAGCAAAAATTATTTTGTCATCTCCATTCTTGGATTAAGTGAGTATGTTTAGCTAAGTGATAAACAAAAATACATGTTCCTACTCTCCATTCAAAGGGCTGCTCATAGTGCAACAAACATATATAACATTCAAAAGATGTACACTGACACAAAACAATCATTCCTCATACATACTGGACTAATTTTTTTTACAACATGGAGAATAAATTATTGACTGTGGACTGGTATTAGCATACAACATATACCATGACAAAAAAGCTAGCATGTTCACAAGTCATAAAAAGCCTTTATGTTAGCTAACAGAGCCTACACAGATATAAATAATACAGCCATAAATAAGATTTCATGACACAGATATACCAAGGCACAATATATATAATGAAAGGACGAGATAAAATAACTTTATATTTGACACACAGCCAGTTCAAATTAACGTGTAATACACACATACATCATAATTATGTTGTACAAAAAAAGTTATGCAGAAATATTGACAAGGGTTATAATACTCATCCAAGGCTTTTGCAGGATTTAAAGGAATAACAACAAGCAGAGGGCTTACCAACCCCTCCAAAATACTTATATTTTAAACCAATCAGCTTAGAGACACATAATAACATATGCAGAGAGGCCGAAGGGCAGTGTTTTCTGCTCTATGTGTTTGTTACATGTACATCATGATGCAAAACACTACTGACAATCCTGCAGCATGCTTTAAAGCCATATGATATCAAATACATTAAATAAATGTGAGCTAGAGGGAATTATGCAGAAATGAATTACTGGGAGCAAAATGTAAAACCTGTGGTTTACAATACATCTCAAAAGTCTTTTTTCCTCTAAAATACATTTATGTAATTGTTCATACAACAATGACATCTTACTTCATAATTATAAACCATTTTTATTATTAATCCCAAAGCGTAGGAAGGTGTTGCATAAAGAGTGCACTTATAGATCTACATGTACATGTAATTTTGCAATATTTAACTTAGTGAAAGTCTGATTCATGTTGGCTGGCTAAGTCTGTTTCACAAAGTCTCTTGATGGGTAAGAAATTACGCATCATTTGGTAGTTACGAATGATTTGGGCACTTAATCATGATTTTAAGTTAACCTTACATCTTGGTGAAACACCTCTCTGATCAATTTTTCTGTAACACCAGCCCCCCTCCAACCCCACCCCTCCAACAACCTATCAAATACACTGTCAAATTTTGATGATTCAAATTGCTTCAGGAGTGAGACGGTTAAAGAGACATGCTCTTTTCCATACCCTAGAACTAGGCATCACCACCATCGTGTCTTGAACGCGATGGTGGGGGTTATCCCGCATACCAGGGATGCCCGACTGATAAGTGATCATTGGGTCTCTCACTGCTCATGATGTACATGCATCCATCAGCTAGTCTGGGAAGTCAGACCCTTGTAAGACACTAAGTTCAGTTGTTTGATATCGTCCCGTGTCCTGAAGCTTTGGTGATACCTGTGTACTTTCTCACCTTAAGTGCCTTTGTGAGATCTCATGAAAGACGTTTCACCATGTCCACTGACAGATATTGGTTGTTTAGCTCTCTTGCTCTCTCTTCTCCTCTCCCTGAATCCATCCATCTCTCTTTCTCTCTCTCTCTCTCTCTCTCTTTGCTCAAACCCTCCTGCTCCCCTCTACTCCTTATGCCCTTTTTTCTGCCTCACTCTGTTTTCCCCCTTGCTCTCTACTCTCATATTCTTCCATCTTTTCTCCTCCCTTCCCCCTCCCCCTTTATTTCATACTAGCTACATCCCCCCCCCTTCTCTCTCTGTTCCTCTCTATCCATCTTGGCCTGCATGGTTTCTGGGGTGGCTTTTTGTATGGTCTCTTAATTACAAATATCTAAATGTTTTAACTAGAGCCAATTTATATCAAATAACATATAAGTTTAATTCCATGCAATTTATAGAAGTTTAAAAATTGATCTAAAACTGTATACACTTTAATAAAAAAAAAAAAGAATCTTTTCATTCTCTTTCTGCTTCCTCAAGCTATGGTTAAAGTCTATACAAGAATGACACATCCTATTTCTTTGGGCACTTTGTTCAAACTCACTTCTCCGAAACCTCATAATCCCTCCCCCCCCCCCCCCCCTCCCCCTCCCCCTCCAAATGGTAAAATTCAGTCCAAAACCATGCAATAATCTTGTGTTTTCCCTAAAAATTCTGATAAGTTTAAGTTACAGAATGAGCTCATACAGCGTTATTTTCCAGTGAATGGATAAGCATTTAATGTCATAGAGTATTAAAAATGTTCCTTCAAAGAAAAAACAATACTGACCCCACCCCCATCAAACTTCATTTTCAAGAAATGGATACATCTGTATCAGTAATCATAATAGGTGTCAACAACCCTTACTTTTTTGAGGAGACTGCAGAGATGAACATGGATGGGTAAATTAGGGTCTGTGGAGAGACTACTACATTGATAATGAGATTTGTATGGAGGGCCCCTGCACACTCTATATAAGGCAATGTGGGAACGTAGGCATGGAGAGAGGGAGCAAGAAAGACGGAAAGAGAGGAAGAGATTATGAATATGACAAAGAGAGACAGAGAGAAAAGGTGACAGAGAGATGGGAATATCATACCTGCCAACCCTGGCAGCCCAGAAATAGGAACAAATTATTTTAAAAATTTCAAAAATAGGAACATTCCTTATTTTCCTATTCAATACTACAGACAAATTTGTACAGAAATAGGAACACACAGGTTAAAATGGCAATTTTCTTTTTCCCAAAACAGGAATATTCCTATTTAATAGGAACAGTTGGCAGGTATGGAATATATTGAATAGAGAGACATAACACACCACAAAAAAAAAGAGAAAGAAAAAAGAAAAAAAGATACAGCTCTAGCCAGGATGGGAAAACAGAGACACAACACACATGAGACAGAAAGTACAGAGCCCTAGCTGTAGAGAAATTCAGACTTGGTGGCCCTGAAGTACGCTCGACAACAGGTCATGTGCGACGTGAATTTCGCATCCCGGGTCCTGAACTTTGCATCCCAGGTCATGAATTTCGCACCACGGGTCATGTCCCGTGAATTTCACGACTGGGATGCAAAGTTTGCGCCACAGGTCATGAATTTCACGACTGGGATGCACAGTTCGCGCCACGGGTCATGAATTTCGCATTGCGGGTCGTGAATTTTGTGACTAGGATGCAAAGCTGGCCCCGAAATTCACGTCGCACATGACCTGTTGTCGAGCGTACTTCACGGCTACCATACTTGGGGAAGGGAAAGAGAGAGAATGGGGAAAGAAGAAGAAATGGAAAAAAGGAAAGCATGAAAAAAGCAGCTGTAGTGGCAAACCTTATCCTTAAGGGCTGGCGTCCACTAGAGCACCGACAAGACTAGGAAGGGATGTGGAAGCAAATTATATCATTTTGGCATTCTTTCCGCGTTGAGAAGGGGAAAAACTGAGCACATCATGGTTTCCTAGGACATTACAAAGAATTTCTGCTTATTGACTGCAGACATACTTGGGAGTGTCCTAGGAGTCAATTGGGATGGGAGCGGAAATTTTGCCCTCTCCGGAAAGTGCAGAAACGCCGGGGAAGTGTTTAAGAAATGGTAAAGACACTGAACGGAATCTTTCAAGAATATGCGGAGAGGTTGCTGAATGAATGCGGATTTACTAGATTTGCTTTCCCCATCTTGTCCGCGCCCTAGTGGACGCTAGATTTAAACAAAATGATTGTACACTTGAAATATCCATCAAACTGACTGCAACTTTGCTGGAACTTCACTTTTTGAGGGGGGGGGGGGAGAGGGGAGGGAGCATTCTAGTTTAAGCCTGTATTCTTTCTTCCAACCTTTTCCAAAGAACATGTTCCATGAAGTAATTTCTTTTGTTTCATTTGGAGGGAGCAGAAAAAAAAAATATATGCGTGCACTGCCATATAGACAGTTGTATGGCAAAACTCAAATATTGGGTTTCCACTGAACTGTATGCTTAATTTGCAATGCAAACAGAATTTGTGTCATATGCACACAATACCTGACTGGGATTTTGGTAAGGAAAGAAAAGAAAATAGCTTGCGTTTCTACGGAGTGGGTAAATTTGGTTAGAAGAGTCGTGTGAAAAATCCTAGTGACAAACAAACAGTGCGCAAACCAACAGGCCCTAAGCAGTTAGATAATGCAACAATGCGTAAGTTCTGTATGACTGTCCATAGGTTTCTGTGGGGTATATTAGCAAAGTTTTTCATCTCTAAAGGTTACGTACAGTAGCCCCTCCAAATGTATTTATTTATTTTATTTTATTTTATTTTATTTATTTATTTTCTGGCCAGTGGCAAGATGATGGAAGCAAAACTGAAAGGCTATGAAGCTTTTCCTCAAGTTGAAAGGCAAGAAATATCTTTTATCTCAGGTCAGCAATGTTAAAACACATAGTGACAGCACATATGTAAAACCAATGGGAGTTCTTTTTACACAAAAAGTGTTACAAAGTGCTGTGATCATTATGCATTAATCATGATCCTACATGTATGTACATATCTTTTTTTCTGCAAGTCTGACAATGTCAGACTACCGGTATAATTAAACAGTTTCATGCCAATTTTCTTTTTGCTACCTGAAACCGCACAAAAGCTTTAATTTGTGGTAATGAAGGTCTCATTACAAAAAGCTTATCCTTGATGCAATCCTATGCTATTTACTCATTGTTGTGGTTTGATTTAATTTTTGATTACTAAATTATCTAAGCTAATACAGGGGACATTTGGCTTCTATGGGCAATGGGTCGATATAAAAAAAGTATCTAGTGGCATTACACTACACAATCTTTGTTTTTTCCCCACGGTATTTTGTAAAATGACAAGCACATACCTGTCAACCCTGACAGCTAAGAAATAGGATCAAATCATTAAGAAATTTTCAAAAAAAAAAAGAACATTCCTAAATTTTCTATTCAATACTACAGACAAATATGTACAGAAATAGGAACACACAGGTTAAAATGGCAATTTTCTTTTCCCCAAAATAGGAATATTCCTATTTAATAGGAACAGTTGGCAGGTATGCATGCAACATGCCTTGAAGTATGAGTTAACCACTCCTCTGACACCACATGGATTGAATGGTCTCTCCATTCTTACCTCATCAACGGCGACTTCATCACTACCATAGAACACATCATCTTCTTCAGAACTTTCAAAGGAATCCATCGTTGGACAAACAAAATATCATTCCTCTTAAATCCACTGTCGTATGAGCTCCTCACACATTCAGTTCATGTCCAAAACTGCACTGAGCCAGACACTACATGGCTCTACAATGTGCAAATGAAAAGAAACTAAGTTTGAAGAGCTCTTGAAAAATAAATGAATAAAAAATCCAGGTATATGTATTTATGAAGTAGCATTCAAGTACATTTCATTGCACATTCAGATTTCTTCAAGCCCACCAAGTGTTTTTGGTTTCAATTCCTCCACCACAAGAACCAAATACTTGAGCACCATCATTAATATCAACAGAAAACAGAACTGTTCGATGCTTTCTCCACGTCTAAACTGCAAGCAGACCTCGATGTTATTCTAATAACAGTTATTGTGATAACTGCCTTGATCTTGTATTGTGCAAGAGAAGTTGGTCTTTTGAAATATGGGACTTTTGGAGCGAAAATATTTTCGCACCTAAGACCCTCTGTTCAAGCTCTTTCAGCAAGACCCATTTCTAAAAAGAGAGGTGCCGCACACACATTCTTCAATGCCTCTATTGTCATATGAGGAATGCAGGTTTTTTTTTTTTTTCTATGTTCAAAGTTTTTAAAGATGTCATATTCTGATGACTCAATAATTTCACACTACAGACAAAAAGAGATAATTTTCTTGTAATTTTCTCCTTTATGATAGCTTTGGTGGGATCATTTACTCAGCTTGAGCCTCCAACACCCCCTTTTCACCCTGTATTTTCTTTCTTTCTGCTTTTTATAGTTCAAACACCATTTGTCTTTGTCAACTTGACATTTTATTCATCTGTAGAAATTAGGTCATGTGTAGTAATCTATAGTTGACTTAGAAATGTACTGGTAATATATAAAAAAATACCACCAATACGTATGTAAGTTCCTGTCATGCATGTATACCATGATATGTAAGACATACTAAACAATCCCCTCAGTACCATGAAACGTTGAGGTATTTAGTTGTTTGTTTTGTTTTGTTTTTATTAAGTATGCATTCACTTAAGCTGGAGGTCCTCATTTCTGCCCAACATTCCATTTCTTAAAAGGGGTATTTTATCTAGAACTGCCTCTCTCAACACAGGTTTGGTAAGAGGTATGGTAATGAAAACTGAAATATTTGTGCATCATAAAGTACGGCTCGAAAGATAATGTCGGACCAAACAGAAAACTACATTCGTTTAACCAATAGCAGTCTTAAGTTTCTTAAGAGCTAAAGTAGTCACCTTTCCTTCCTCAAATTGGCAGCAATAATTCCTTATTTTCCACTCCTTCATAGTTTAAGAAGGGCATATAACATGAACCAATGTGAAAATATTGCACAATTTAAAAGTAAAATCGCCAACTTGTATACAAAAAATACCAAATCACAATGCACACTCTATTGCCAATTTACAGAGTTTAATGATTGGTTACACTTAAATCATTCTTATTCAAGAAGGGCACAATATACTACAGTGAAAATGGACTAAACAATGTTCAGTGCATTTTTCCCTTTCTGCTCATGAATGTATAATTCCTACATGTAGCAGTCTGGTTAAGTAGGGGAGCATTTCATGAAGTGTCTTGTCAGTGATTTTTCCTGACAAATTTGCTCTCAGCCAATCAGATGCAAAAATTTCAGTAGCTTATAACAGTGGTCTGTAAAAAAATCACTGACGAGACACTCCATGAAACGCTCCCCTGATCTGTAAAAGTGTCGGTAAAAAGGAGACACTGTACTATTAGGGGTGAACCAATAATGTTCGATAACCAATGATATACAATAGATTGGATCATCCTTTAAGTATTCAAAATGGATCTCTTGCAGCGGTACCAGGTGCGTAAGTTAATAAAAGATTCATTGTCGACATTCGACCTTCAACCTAAACAGACTACTGGGTAGGCAATAGGGAGAACAAAGAAGGCAGAAAAAAACTATAAACAGAAATAGAAAGGGGAAGACGGAGACAAAGGAAAGAATGAGAGAAGGTGAAATTTAGAAATGAGCGAGATATAAAGAAGGTAGAAAAAGGAATACGGAACGAAAGAAAAGGAAACGACCAGGAGAAAGAGGGAGAGAAATGGAAGAAAAGAGGCAATCACTAAACTGTAGAATGAACAAAGTCTTTAACAAGGAGGAAGACAGAAGGAAAGACAGAGATACAACCAGAGCAAGAAACAGAAAAAAAAAGACATAAAGGAAAAAGAAAAAGAGAAAAGGAAGGAAAAAGACAAGGAAAGAGACAAGGACCAATTTGTCAAACTAAAAAAGGATGTAAGAAGCTGTAATTGATATCTATCAGGAGACATACTGTAAATAGCTAAATAAATATTTCAACAATGTTACACATTAATGAAATTTTTGAAATGTTCCCCCCCCCCCTTACTTCCTCTTGGTTCTTTACATCAACACAGTATCAAATAATTACCAACTAACTTTAGTGTTCATGCAGCTAACTATACCAATATCAAAGCATCTGAACAATTTCATTATTAAATGTCTGTTCTACCCATAGACATACAATAAATTTACTAGACGGAAAGCAGCATGCACGGACATCATTACGCCTCTTTCGGATCATTTGAAGGGGACGATAAGCACCCGTTATCGCCATGATATTGATAACACTGTTGCATCATTCATATCTTTTGCGTGTATCAGTTTTATTGTGACACTTTGATTTAGTGCGCATTTGTTGCGCATTTATTGTGCATTAACTGTGCATGCGGTAAGCTGATGCACGTAATGTTTCATAACGCGTACAAACAAATGCTACTAGTTGGAAGCATCTTACAAAATGAATTATTCATTTTTGATCATGAATATTGATGGTGCTTAGGTTGGCCTTCTAATGGATCTGGACAAAATGGCAGAGCTTTAGGGGCCTGGTTCTACCAAACACTGTGTAGTACTCTTTGTTCTATTTTAAAAGAAAGTGCTCTCTAAAAATAAATATTTCAAGATACAAGGCATATACTAAAAGTTGGTTAGCTATGTGAAATGTTGCAACACAAAAAGATGCATCCGAAATACAAAATGCATTTTGCTGTTGGCACTGTTTGCATTACGGACATTTCATCTTTTTGTGTGTGTGTGTGTGCTTTTCATGCAACTTATTATATCCTAATAATACCACTATACGGCACTCATATTGATGATCTAATCATGTGAAAGGGGAATCTCCCTGTGGTAATAAAGAGAAACTATTGAAGTTCATGAACAGTTTTGGTTGCAAGCAGAAAATTGGCATGAAACTGGTAAATACTGTCTAACGATATCCACCCTGAATCAAAAGACACATGTGCGAGATATCATATGATATTCAATTCATGATTTCCGATGATTTTTTTGCGTAAATATCTTAAAGAACGCAGGATTAACGGTTGCACTCCGCTGTACACTAGGACCCATCCATCCTGAAGACTCCCTGTGTAATAATCACAGTACTTTGTCATGTTTGTCACATAACATTGCTGGAGTTCACATCCCCGTCCTAGGATCGTAAATACTTTTTGCCTTTCATTTATTTGATATTTACCCGAGGAAAAAACTTTGCAGCATCTTACTACCGTTAACTTGAAATTTGAAGAACTTTTGTTGGTTACGCTGCGTTCATTTCAAATATTTACATTGAAATTCACTGAAAATCAGGAATGGAATATGACATGATCTAATGCATGTATCTCTTTACACAAGGAGAACAATATGAGACTATTTAAACAATAAAAAGAAATAGTAGTAATATTCCGTTCTTGTATAGCACATTATCATCTAACATCTCTATGCGCTTCCAAAAGACTTTGGAAAGTTCCAAAGCCAAAAAACATTAGACTTTGAATAGTTCCATTCCATTCTTCGTTTCTCTACCAAATCTGTACTAGCTTTATGACTTTGTACGTGTAGTTATACTCTTGAAAAATAGAGAAAATCTTTTTCTGTACTATTCCAATGAAGTTTGGATAATAGTATATGGTAAGGTTATGAATGCAGCTCCAAACAACCATAGGATAAACAAATGGATCTAATGCCCTCTTCAGACAACATAGACAAACATATATTCCATAGTGTGAATAGGGAAAATAACCCAGGCCTAGTGTGGACATGACTACAATGGACCATGGATAAACATGGATAGAACTCTATCACACTAATGGATGTGTTCACACTACCCAACAGTGGGATACAGAGAACGAACTAGATACCCCTTGACATATGAAACTATGAAAACATCAACACAAGACAGGAAGGCCACTAATGACAGGTGTACACTTGAATATATGATAGATAATACACTGAATGAAGTGCATATATGATAACTAGCTCAATATTTACACTAACATGTATGTATTGTACATATGAATGTGGAATATAGTTCTGCAAGTACTAAGTATGCATTTTTCAGTCTCATTTTTCAGTCAGACTATATTATGCATGTGTACATATCTGCATGAGTAATTGACCCACTTCAAGAATTTACAGTGAGCTTGCATATACATTTACATGGTTTATCCCATTCATAATAGAGTGTCCTCATTGTATGGTTTGGGCCAATTACTCTGATACAGAGCCCTAAAAATCATATCAAATACAAGAGCAGAAGGAGGAAAATATTCTGCACATGCTGTGCTCATCTTGGTTGTGTCAGTATGATTCTGACAAATTTTAAAGCAAAATAAACGCCACAAATTTAATCCTCCAACTGGTAACAAGATGGAGAGTTTAAAAATCATTGTTTTTTCCATGCAAATTGGCAACTTTTTAAACTTAAACATACTTTGTTTATTTATATTCATTTCAGATAGATGATTTGATAATAAAAAATGTAGCAATAAAGAAAAGCAATGGTGCTGCCAATTTGAAGAAAAGCCAATTAAATAAGGCTCCAAATAATTCCTGTCATGAATGAGTTTGCAAATGGACCATTTTATATATCTTTTCATTTATGAAGTGCCAAAGGGTCATCCTATCAATTCCATCCATCTGTTATAAAAATTTGTAAAAATCAATTCATTTATTAAATGCATAGCATAAAAAAGGCTGACATTTTGTGATACAACACATATCATTCTTTTTCATGGACATTAATGATATTGGTCAGAAGTGAGAGGTTGACATCTGGCACTCCATAAACAAGTGGAAGTACACTAAAGTTATCATACTTAATCCATTGTTGACTATACCTCAATAAAATGGGGGGGGGGGGGGGGGGGAGGGGTGAGGAAACAGAAATGAACAAAATTTTGACCTAGGATATAGCAGTTCACATTAAAACATGGTGCAAACCCCAGAAGCCCTTATGAGGTTATTAAATCTGATACAGGACACAAATATACAGAATTAGACACCAAAGTTATATAGGCCATGGTGAGTTAGATTAGTATTACAGCCAGGGTTTAACATACAAGACCACTACAGCCACTGGGGTAACAGAAAGGACTAGACAATGTTCTCAGGTATATTATAGCGACAGCCTCTAAATATACAACAACAAAGGGATAATTAAAAAGCAAGGGGAACATTTAACCTTTATATCCCAGGTTGAATGTCTTGATGAATTCCAAAATTGTGGCACTGTGCCACAAGATGTCTCAAACCTAAGAACTAATGGTGGATGTAATTTTTGTGAGATTTGAATATGGCAGCACTTTTATTTGAGCAAAAATTCCTGAATATTTTTGAAGATTATGAAATTGCGAGTTGAAATAAAGAATGAATATTCTGACATGCTTGAATATTGTGACATGTTATCCATGAATTTCTCTATAATCAGAAGAATTCAACATTTTTTAGTTTGATGAAAGAGTAAAAATAAAACTAGATGAAACAGAAAACCAATTTCCAGTATACTACTAAAAGACTACAGGTATATGAAAGATGTAATGTGTAATATAATGACCGGTGAAGTCTTCTAGTTATTGTCATATGAACTATATATGGAAATAAAAATGAAATGACAAGACATTCAGACTGGAACACAGACTAGACACAAACAAGGCATAAGGACAGGATAATATACAATGTTCGATAAATAGATGAGGTGGAGAATACTTGTTAAAAGGTAGTTTGTCAGGTATGCTTACATAGGAGGAATACAGAGGCGACGGTCGACGACTCTGAGGGGGAAAAAGGCATTTTAGATTTGAGTTGGATTTTCACTTTGAAGACATGAATAAGATCAAATAACGCATCTTTTATATTTCACAAGTGATGTATTCCATTTTCATAGAATTCACAGAAATAAAGCGAGCGTGGAGGTACTTCGACATACACTCTAGCAACAATTGCTTTGGCTTTATCTTTCATCAGAGATATGGTTAAGGTTTTAGTTTAAGGTTAGGTTTGGGATTAGAGTGTTTACAGTTGAAGTGTTCAGCTCATTAATGACAGAGGGTCCACATTTTGTGGTTTGGCCCGATAACTTTTGATGCAGAGCCCTCAATAAAAACATATCAAATACATAAGCAAGAGAAATAAATTCTGCACATACGGTACCCATTTTGGTTGTGTCAGTATTTTTCGTCTTATGCTAAAAATTTTTGAAAGGAAAATAAGCCCATACATCCTTAAATTGGCAAAAAGATGGAATGTCTAATTTCACTGTGCTTCTGTGAAAATCAGCAACTTTTGAATTTTTCGACACTTTCCGTCAATCTACATTCATCTAAGATACATGATTTTTATCTTTTTTCAATGTAGTAATGCAAGATAAATATCAGTGTTGCCAATTTAAAGAAGAAAAGCTGATTAATTTAGGCTTTAAAAATAACTCCTGTCATGAACGGATTAGTTGAGGAATGAAGCAGAGAATAAGATTCATTTATCAAAGAAACTGATGTTGAGCAATTGTTGCCAGAGAATATGCTGCACTTGTACCACCAGAAAAACAGAAAGAGAGATTTCGATAAGAAAACACGATATTATAGAAGCATTGGCTTCGCTTCATTAGCTGTCAAGTGTCAATGTCCTGTTATAAAAGGAGAAATAAATTCAGGGGGTCAGAAGTAATTATATTCTCTGCTGAAAAGAATACAAAAATTACACAATATGCACAATTCCTGAGAGCATACATGATACTGAAAACATTATACTTTGTTACTGCTGTAGCTACTTCTAAGGCAAAAAGCAGCTCATTTTCCAAATCTAGGTAGTCTACTGCTGTTATTTCTACCATTGCTGTATGACTACAACACATATTGGAGAAAAAGGCATACATACATTTTCAGCAATCCATAAATATGCCGATTTGAAAATATGCAGCATACACTCACTTACTCATAATACCAAACAACAAACAACATATTCAACACAGATTTATACTACAACACTGCTTTATCAAACTAGAACATATAAACGTTACCACAATAAAGACACAAATCATCAATTCCCCTACACTCGGCGAATATATCATATTCATTGTCACAAATGTAATTAAAATATTTCTTTTTAAGATAATACAAAATTAAAAGTAAACAAGATAAAATAATTAAACATGCTTGAAAATAATGTTCTCAGAAAAAAGTGGAGGTACAAGCAAAGCCACATTGCTCTCATGAATTGGAACATCAGTATTTCCTGGAAATTCAGCAAGAGTAAAATAAATGAATAACTTAGAAGAAAAAAGTTGTGAGCGAAAGAGAGAGCAAGATAGAGCCAGAGTACAGAGAAAATTAAGACAGAGAGGGAGAATTATTGACTATGAGGAGAGTCAAGGATTGAGAACAGAAAATGAGAAAAATGTCTTTTCCAATAAGGGAAAAAATATCAGAAAATAGCGGGAGCTTCTTTTCTTCACAACTGACCTTGACATTAAAAAAAAAGGTCCCAGAAAGATTACTTTAAATTTCTTTTCAGGTGATTTCGGTTGATTTTTGTACATTACAAATACTTTACGCTATGCTCATAATCATTAGAAAATGTCTGTTTAGTTTGTTTGCTTACTTTCTGCCAGTGTTTTGTTTTGCAAAAAAAGAAAGAAAACAGTAAAAAATCACTTGAATATACAAGTGAGGAATGCTTACTGATGGAGTTGGGGTGTAGCTCCCCGTGGAGCCCAATCGGCTCCCTGCACTGGATCCATACCTGGATCCCCCGCCTGGAGTATAGGAGGATCCAGAGCTCCCTGAGCCATAGCGCCCATACCCTCCGTACGACATGACTGTAAAAATCCTCCGGCAATAACTTGCTTAATCCAATATGGGCGAGTTTTCACAAGGGTGATGCTTAGACTGACGCTCTGATGACAGTTAGTTTTCCTATGAGGCAAGGCTTCCAATCACTGAATGTTTGCTTCATTCAAAATGGGCTGGTATCACACACAGGGGTGATGCTTTCATTGATTCCAAGAAAATCACTTATCCCTTTGGGCGATGCTTAAATGCTGAATGTTTATAATCCATTAACATGTGCTCATAGTCCACTTGGTTTATTCCATACAAGTTGAGAACAGTCTCTGACAAAGTCGAATCAGTTTCCTTTCTTGTCTTCAAGACACAACAGCAGTAATGAAGACCCTGGTTCTGGACTGGGTCATAACTAGTCCCACAGGAAGAGATCCGTTGAGGCTTGGAATGATGTTTGGACCGGTTCAAGTTCAATATTTACAGCTCTTGGACTACAAACAGAACTTCTGTGTAAATACACAACCATGGACAAAGGAATCTTTCCAAACTATCCCTTGGAAAGTTTGCGAAAGATTCCAGTTGATATCTGTCACGTCTCCCTGGCCTAACTGAAACAGGCACAAGCAATGAACTACTGACCTAAACAAATCAAAGACAAGATTGCCCAACACTGGCTCTGTCACCAAAGGCTACTGGCAATACTAACTCTTCTGTTTCTTGCTGCCCGAGAAATGAACTGTTCAAGGAAAAAAATGCTCGCCTGTCAATAACAATTTTACCACAAGCTGTGCATGCGGGGTCTACGGAGAGTTACTGCAACAATTAGACAGCAATCCTCGAAAGCCCTCCAAAAAGAAACTCTGGAGGAAACATGGGGTTACTGCTCAAACGACATCAATTTCCTGTGCACGTGGTACTTCCAGGGAAGTCAAATCCGCGGGAACGTGCCTTGATTGGCGTAATGACAGGTTCCCATATGAACCCTTGATGAATATTAAATATCATCAAGTTAGACAAACTAATTGCACTAATTGGTGCTGATATTCCTACGGGCACTGGTTTAAGAACATGGGATCTTGGGATTGTACTTTGAGTGATTGGCGTGATGACAACTTTCTAAAACTTTAAAAGAAAACCAAGCTACTTGAATGCAATCATTGGCGCATGAATTACCACAACTTGTTGAACCCTGAGACATCCAATCAAATACTTCCTCCCTTGTCTAATACTTGAGAGAGTTGAAAATTGACCTACTAATGACGGAACATATCATGTCACAGAGCTACACGCTGAAAAATATATGGGCTAAAATTTATGCCAAAATGACATAAACCTCACAAAACTTACTTTATTAATGATATCCTGAATGATTAATTATCATTTGCTACCCAGGAAAGGAAAATAATTGCTAAACAGACTCCCAATTAGGAGTCTTTTTTTTTTCTCCGAACAAGTCTTTTGACGATAGGTAAGGCAAAAAGGTGGTTATTGCTATTACTACATTGAAAACAGCATGTGGGAAGGACAATTTCCAAAACTCTTACCATTGCCGTCCCAGACATAACCTGGTTCCTATCATCTTGTTGGCTAATGATTAAACGTATGTTTTCAAAAGTTAAACAGTGCTTTTAAAACAAATGAAAACAAAACAAAACAATTTATTCTGGAAGCTTTGAGAGGTATGAGCAACGCAAGAATAATCTGAGTTCATCTTCCAATATAAGTACTTATCTACGCTGTGATGTTTTATCTGTTAGATACAGCATGCATGCAAAAGGAATTATCATCAAATGAAACTGTACAAAAAACATGCCAAAGTCCTGAAGGAAATTCCACAAGCACTCTGATTTGTCACAGAGAAGGCGAGAGGAATACCCATGTGATAATTCCAAGAGCCGTTGTCAAGGAGTATCAGGAAATGTGGGTTCCTTTCAAGAGTCATTGACGAGTCTCATATTTGTCTTGGTAATGATGAGTCGAGGAAGTACCAATGAGCAGTGATTGTCACATGAGATGAATAAATGAATCAAGTGATCAGCATCAGCAATAACTATACTAAAGGTTCCTATTTCAGAAAACTTATTAACAATAGCAAGTTATAATTTCCATTTCAAGTTACTACCATAAATGCACTTGATTGGATGTGGACAAATTTCTCACTGAATTATGTATCTTGTTAGGGACGATAAGTTTTATGAAACAGAACCCTCAGCAATAATTCTGCAAATTGCAATAAAAGCTGCTCTGAGCAGCTCATAGGAGGACTAAAAACAGCTTCAGAAACAAATTAAGAAATGTAACAATCACAAGAAAATCCAAAAATTGCTTGGTAGATTAAAGACAGCACGGCATATTTTGAGACGAACCCTCATAGATGTACGTTGTTTGACGAAAGCATAAATCTCAACCTGAATTACTACTGTCACAACTCTACAGCACAGAGACGTATCACAGATGTGAACAGAATTGGGCCTTGAAAGTGGCATATGGATCCAACACGCAAATCAATAAAATCCATAAACACTTTCATATGGGAGAAACAAAATAATTGCGGTAGATATTCCAGAAGTGTTCACTCTAAATCCATGTGGCAACAATACAGCTTCTAGCATAGTGCTTGGCGAGGTCAGATTGACTAGCCTCAGTGTAAGGTTAGATCTGTTTACCGAAAAGATAGACAATACATGTAAATGAAGATGTCAGCTATGATCCTTGGGACTAGATTGGATGCTGATTATCCAGTGGGTGTAGCATTACTCAAAGGGGGTATCCCACAGTATCAGCTAAACGAGAGAGTGTGTATGACACTACTGCTCCTGCGATGCTAGAAGCGTTTCATTCGCAGCGACAGGCAAATGGATTACCTAATCCACGAGATCAAAGGCTGGGGGATTATCCAAGCAGTGCACAGCACACAGCAAACCGTGAAGCTAAATCCCTATGTCACAAAGACGAAGCCGCGATGTGACAGGTTCGGGCACGGCACGGGTGTAGAGTACTATGAGGCGTGCTGCATGTGATGGGAGATGGAGTGCATAGAGATCGCATCCCACGGCATCTCTAATGGGATGCGAGGGATGATGCGGGCGAGGGATGGGGGAAGAGATGAGAGTCAGATGGGGAAGGAATCTCAATCATCCCAAGCTTGGTGGATGGAACCACATTCCTGTCACAGCCGGGATTAAAGGACATAGGTCATTCAAGATACACAGATTTAGCCATCCCTCATTAAAGGGAAACCTATCCCATCATCAACATTAAGCACTATGCAGCAGTCACACATATGTGTCAAGAGATATTTATGACAATACTTTCAAAAGGATTCTCCTGAAGCTATACAGCACTGAAAAGACAAAACCAGAAAGAGGCATTGTTTCCAAAAAGACTGAGCATGAGGTCCTCCAAAGAAAGAAGATAAATCTTAATAATGCAAGATACATTTCATTCCATGATTTCATAAAATGTACAATTTTCATTCACCTAGGTATCAAGAGACTTTCATAAAAACCCTCCAATCATCTACATCCTCTCTACCTGGCTGTTCTCTTCAGATATATCACACAATCAAAATAATAGACATTGCTTAGTAAAGGACTTAGTGCAAATCTTCTAGGTGAAAACAATTAATCGACAATAAAACTCTGCAAATTGCCTGATTATGTGAATGTACCCATCTGTTTCACAAATGTGGATGCTATGTGAAGTCTTTTAAAGGGGGTACCCAATGCTGAAACAATGTTAGTTCATTTAAAAGAGCATGATTTCATTAGCAGAAAATCATCTGTCTAAAGTTTTTTAAAAAGTCATGTTGCCAAGGAAACCCCCAAATGTGGTAAGATTTCAGGATATTTTTGACCCCTCAGCTGTGACCCAGTTTCAACTGGGTACCCACTTTTACGTCAAAATGACGTCAAAGTGGGTACCATGTCGCGCAATTCTAGCAAAATGCGCGCAAAGTATAATACATATTGTATAGTCTAGCACGCAGCACAACAGCAATGCGCGAAGCTGGGTACCCACTTTGACATCATACCTCATACTCAAATTTTTTGGTCAACTCTTGACTTTTTATGAGAAAATTAGCCAAAATGCATTGATTTCGATTGAAAATCATCAAATTTTTAATGTTATTCTTCTCAGAATTCTATTCTTGATCATATATCATTTTTTTTTTTTTTTTTTTACCATTGTGTAATCACTTTAAGCTGATGATTATGAAGAAAATAATTCCAAATCTAGTAAAATATCTGGTAAGGTACGGTAGCTAAGAAAAGATATGGTGGCACAAAAAAGACACATAGAGAATGCAAAATGCTTACTGCTGTCTGTATTATTTGTATTTAGGATGCATCTTTTTTTTTTGGCCATTCTTGCTTTGCTAGGCTACTTCAGCAAGGCTCCACATTAACTCTTGTTTAGGGGGTTCAGCTTGAAATTCCAGACTCTGAATGTATCGAGTAAGGTTTTAAAGATTTTTGTTCGGTTTTGAGGGTCCAGACCCAAATTTTCTTGGGAGGGGGGGGGGGGGGGGGGGGGGAGCTGTATTTCCTGGGGGCCTGATGGTTTGAATACTGCACAAAGTCTCTAAAGATCAGGAATACAAATCCAGCAGGAGCTTTCTCTACAAACATATCAACCATTAATATTCTTCACAGCAAAGTCTAGGTTTCCATGCTGCCAAACGAATTGTTGCGAGATGAACAGCATGGTAATAAATCATCAATAATGAACATCACACTTCAGAGAGGTAAGGTTTATAATATAGATGTAGAGCCAGTGTTTGCATGAGACTGACGTAAACACCTTTTTGTTTCTAAACTCACATTGGATCGTCATAACAAAAACTCAAGCACTGATTTCACATCTAAAGTCTAAAGTCCACTTTAACAGCATGTCCATGCAGTAGGTCTCTAATGGGTTATGTGTAGTTTGGTTATTTTGGTATACATGTATACATGTATGCAGATAGAGCCCTTTTTAGGATTAACACCTATTCTCTACTTGACTTCATCATCATGTCTCATCCCTGTAAGCTTTTTTGTCTTGACTTACAAGCTTGAAACATAAGATTAATAATGTAAGTGCCAGATGAAAAGCTTCAGTATATCCATACAGTTACAGCATTCTTCCAATTTTTCTTCCTGGAATTTCTAAAGGTCATTTCATATTCTAACATTAGAAATCTCATCTGGCTTTCACTGCAACAGAAATCAAAGACCATCTTTAACTTGATATGCATAAATCTATTTAAGTATAATGCACACTTTCCATAGAATCTAGCCTGAGTTTTCTCTGGCTCAGTGTTCAATGGGTTAAATTCGCTGTACAGACAAAGGCCTACCTAAGTCTTTTGTCTTGACTTACGAGCTTGAAACATAAGATTAATAATGTAAGTGCCAGATGAAAAGCTTCAGTATATCCGTACAGTTACAGCATTCTTCCAATTTGTACAAATGATCAACTCCATGACTTTATATGTGTATACCAACAATCTCTATGAATTTGTACTACAAATCATCTCCTTCTTACAAAACCATTTCTAACATCTTTACATCTTACTTCTATGAGGAAAATGTCTTGCATATTTCTGAAGAAAGTACAAGTAAATCCATGGAAGATTGTGATCCTCTTGTAAATCATCTTCGCCAGGTTTTAATTACAATACAAGACTGCCAAGCAGGGCAAGCAACATCATTACCAGGAACGAAGATCAGGTCACCAAGGGTCAGGTGAGCCCACACAACCATGTTGATGATCGCTCATAAATCTAATGAAGCCATCGCTCGTCATGAGATGCCTGCCACATGATATGATAGGCATCCTTTCATATACAAGGCATTCATTGCAGAAATAATGATCAGCTGTCAACATGAGATAGTGCTTAACCCATTCGTGACAGAGGTCCACATTTTGTGGTTTGACCTAATAACTTTTGATGCAAAGCCCTAAAAATCATACCAAATACATGAGCAGAAAGAGCAAAAATTTCTACACAAACTGTGCCCATTTTGGTTGCGTCAATATTCGTTGTTCAATGCTAAAATATTTTTAAAGGAAAATAAGCATTAAAATCCTTAAATTGGCAATGTGATAGAAAGTTTAAAATCACCATTTTTCCCCTGCAAATTGGCAACTTTTTGACTTCTCATCATTATTTCTGTCAATTTATGTTCATTTCAGATGCATGACGTTTTATAAGAAAAATGTAGCATTAAAAGAAAAAATGTTGGCGTTGCCAATTTGAAGAATAAAAGCTGATCAAATTAGGCTTTAAATAATTCCTGTCAGGAATGGGTTAAATGAAGAGTAGGGATTCATTCGTATACAAGATCTACAGTAGAAGATATACCCCGGTGATAAATGAGATGAACACCCTCCATGTAAAAAGCATCAAATACAGACAGAAAAAACATTCTTCAACTAAATATACACATCACCCGTGCATTCGCTAAAAGCCGGCGAGTCTGGTGAGGTCGCCTTCAGGATGATACACAAATACACCAGGCATCCCTTGATTAATAATAATTTTGGCAAGATGCATTCACATGACTAGATAATCCAATATGGACCAAATTAATGCAGTCAAGTGTGAACAGGGTCCACGTTCCTGTAACAGCTGGAAACGCTAGTAATCTAAACACGTACATCCATTATGAGTGTGAAATATCCTTGTATACCATCATACATGATACATACACCAAAGATTACATCATTCCGAAATAGGCTCCTGAAGGAGGCATAAAAAACAACCAAAATCTGTAAGGAGTCCTTTCTAAGAGGTTTCATTCTATATCTTTAATCACATTTCTGAATTATAGTAAAACCCATTCGTGACAGGAATTATTTCAAGCCTAATTTGATCAGCTTTTATTCTTCAAATTGGCAACACCAACATTTTTCTTTTATTGCTACATTTTTCTTATAAAACGTCATGTTTCTGAAATGAATATAAATTGATAGAAATTATGATGAGAAGTCAAAAAGTTGCCAACTTGCAGGGGAAAACAGTGATTTTAAACTTTCTATCACATTGCCAATTTAAGGATTTTAATGCTTATTTTCCTTTAAAAAAATTTCAGCATCAAACAACGAATATTGACGCAACCACAATGGGCACAGTTTGTGTAGAATTTTTTGCTCTTTCTGTTCATGTATTTGGTATGAATTTTAGGGCTTTGCATCAAAAGATATAAGGCCAAACCATAAAATGTGGACCTCTGTCACGATTGGGTAACACATGTCATCATTGCTGATACTATTCATAATACACCTCTGTAAAAACAACTGTTCAATGTCCTTCTTCCCATCATACAT
The DNA here is from genome assembly GCA_029962745.1 of Echinometra lucunter. NCBI lineage: Eukaryota > Metazoa > Echinodermata > Echinoidea > Camarodonta > Echinometridae > Echinometra > Echinometra lucunter. Next base: position 17,085,535 of record CM057171.1, read on the forward strand.
GTTTGCTTTGCAGAAATGATCACAAGGATTGTTGTGAGAACACAGATAAGATGGGTGTCGTAATCCAACGAAATATTAAAACAAATGTGACATCATTCACAATCCGCAGTTCTGATGAATATAAATTACAGTCCCACATGCAGAGATCCAAGCATGAGCTGTGGTGTAATGCAGACTTGACACACTCCAACATTTCCTACAAAATCCTATCAGTCAAGACTTGAAAGACCTGGCAAACACTCTACCTCCAGACACAACAAACCACAACCATAATCTGTCACCCTACCCTAACATTTACCCCACTTCCCAAAATGAGACATTCAATCATCATCAGAATTTACCCAGCTGCAAAGGACTTGTATCTCCTTCCACACATGTAGCTCGAGAATAAAAGGCGAGAATGGCCAAATCTGGATTTCAACAAAAGCATTCATTTCTATTGACTTCGCAAACATGTGCTAAAAGGATTACCGTGATTTGGGCATGTTTTACACAAACACTCTTTGTGCAGTCCACATTTGGCTTGACAGTTCTTCCCATTATGAAATCCTGGGCTTAAGTTATTTGACACAAAGAGATCCTACAGGTACATGCTCATCGCTTTCACATCTCTTCTGCTTCAAGCCTCTCCCACATCCAGTGAATACTGTACACATCCTCAAGAAGAATTTCGGCACAGGTGCTACTAAGCTCCTACTTGATGCAGAGGTTGAAATTGCGATGCATCCGCGAACAAACGTGTAAAAAAAAGCAGGGACTTTTCAACGGCTGCAGTGATATATGGTGATGCCATTCCCACCACGCTCTCTCGCACACACAATAAATATCACTTTGATTATGCAGCCCATTCAGACCACAGTGAAAGGCAGTAAAGACCCCCAGGACATAATGTGCAAACTCTAGTGTCAAATGCAGCCAATTGTGATGAGAGAGAGAGAGAGAGAGAGAGAGAGAGAGAGAGAGAGAGAATAATGGAAAGCAAGAGAGGAAGAAAGAAAGGAATAGAAAAGAAGAATAAATATTGGATATATTCAATAACATGGAGATATGAAAAGGAAGAAGAAAAGTATATATTATAAGAGGAGAAAAAGGGAAATAGTCTGAAAATGAGAAAAAAATAAGAAGGAGAAAGGTATTGTATAATACAAAGGAAAGAAATGAAGATGTATGAACTGTTATGTAAAATGAATGCAATTATTATAATGTAATAATAGAACAAAAGATAGAAAGAGAAAGAAAAGAAGAATGTATGTACAAACAAGAGATACCAAAAAAAAAAAAAAAAAAAGAAAGGTAGCAACATGAGAAGAAAAAGGAGAGAAATGTGATATAAGACTGGAGAGATTTAAATAGTAACTGAGAGGAAGAGAGGGGGAAGAAACGGAGAAAAGAGAAAGAGAAGGGAGAGAGGGAGAGAAAGAAAGAGAGAGAAGGAAGAGAGAGAAGAGAGGGAGAGAGGAGAAAAATAGAGGGAAACCAACCTATGTTAGCTTTCCAGATCATGATATTTGCAATCACAATGCATGAACAATGCATGAACAATGCATGAACAATAGTTCACAATGGGTCATATTAACAGCAATCACGGCTGTCGCCTATTCTCTCCCAGACAGGGAGCATACAAGAACTAACCAAGTGTGACAGCACACATGAGGTATCATGTAGTCTATATATCCCCCTCTCTCTCTTCCTCTCTCTCTCTCTCTCTCTCTCTCTTGTCCTAACTCCACTCCTCTCTCTCTTTTTTTTCTCCACCATTCTCTTTTACTGTCTATTTTGCCATCTGTGTCCCCCCCCCCTTCTCCCTTTCTATCTTCTTCTTCTATGTGAAGAAAAGAGAGTGGATACCACTTATGTGGGATTTGGTTGCTTTTGTTTTGTTTTGTTTGTTTGTTGGGTTACATACTTAAAAGTTGTTTTACTCGAATATATTTTACCATATTCTAGTATATATCTATTATATTCTGTTATATTTTATTACATTTTGTTATGTTTTTGTGAAAATCCTGGTATACTTTGCTATTTAGGTTATACTTTGCTCTTTTTCTGTTACATTTTGTAAAATTTTTGTTGAATTTTGTGGAAAAAAAATTGAGAATAATCCAATATGTATGGATTGAAAAATCAATAAAATTTGAAACTTGAAACTTGAAACTCATCTTCCTGCTGCTGTTTGTCTTTTTCATCCAGTCTCTTTTCGTCTGTTTGGACCCAGAAGGGTGGTAAGTATGTATAAAATGATGAGTTAACCCATTCATGACAGAGGTCCACATTTTGTGGTTTGGCCTAATATCTTTTGATGCAAAGCCCTAAAAATCATACCAAATACATGAGCAGAAAGAGCAAAAAATTCTACACAAACTGTGCCCATTTTGGTTGCGTCAATATTCGTTGCTTGATGCTGAAAATTTTTTACAGGAAAATAAGCATTAAAATCCTTAAATTGGCAATGTGATAGAAGGTTTAAAATCTCCATTTTCCCCTGCAAATTGGCAACTTTTTGACTTCTCATCATAATTTCTGTCAATTTATATTCATTTCAGATACATGACGTTTTACAAGAAAAATTTAGCAATAAAATAAGAATGTTGGTGTTGCCAACTTGAAGAATAAAAGCTGATCAAATCAGGCTTTAAATAATTCCTGTCACAAATGGGTTAATGTCCTTCTTGCTCCGAACAGACTTTTTTGCTTTCTCTCCCCCTTCCTCTCTTTCAATCACCCCCCCCCCCCCCCCCCCCCCCTTTCTACATAGTACCCAGATTCTAATAGCTTCATGATAAATGACCTACACTAATGAAATAACATCCAACCATTTTCACAATCACAGAACTTTACAGGAGAGGATACTCAAATCTACTCCATCCTTAATTTCCAATAACAAAACAATCACCACCAATGAAATGTGAAAATAAACACAGGCTTTTGCAATAATGGAAATATTTCATTCCATTTTGCACCTGACCTACTGCTTGAATGAAAAGTTGTTACCATGAAACACTTGCACCATCAATCATGCTAGATTTACAATTCAATCATGACTCCTATCATCATAAACAGTTTCGAATCCTTAGAATAATTCGTCAGCGGCAAGAATACATCCATCACATAACACAATGAATACACGTGTAAATATATGAGAATAATGTGGCTCAATGAACAATAACATGTCAGAAGCTAATAACTTTTTTTTTTTAAATATATTTGAATACATTCTTTGAATAATGAATAAAAAGAATCATGTACTTTTCACAATGTCACTGAAAATCAAGAACAAAAGCCTGAATGTCACTCATAGTATTTCAGTGGGACAATTTAAAAAAAAATAATATCCTTCCCTAGAAGACCTAAACGACATTTAATACTAATGGTACAAAGTCCATAGTATCACCTAAATGTTCTACAAAGGTGCAGTGAAGTGCAAGACTGTAAAAATATTATCCTTGCTATGGGTTGGGTATCACTGTTGCTAAGTACTGTTGATTTTTACTTATATACATGTATATACAAGAAGTCATAGGAGTCACAAGGCTGTACTAAGAGTGTACAAAGCACACTAACATGAAAGAGAATAGATGGGACTGTGTTAGACAGAAGTGCCCAGACTACGAAGGAAATGACCTATAAGATTGCATGGAATGTAGCCGGGAGGTATGTGCGGAATGCCTGAGAGAGGGGGGCAAGCATGAAGTGGCTTGGAAATGGGGGGGGGGATTGTACTGGTAGACAGGAGTATGTTACTCCTTGAAATAAGCCACGTCACACTGGCCTTGTACGTATCTAGTCTTTTGACTCTGTGTGGTGTGTTTAATTGTTACGCTTGGTTGTGTAAAGATCACTGGAAAGAACTGTATCACCCTTCTACCCCTCCTTCAAATCAACACTTCTCCTGTCCATGATCTGTTTCCATATCTGTTGATCCATTCACTCCCCCCCCCCCCCCCCCTCCCTCCTGGAAAGTATTAAGACTTGCTGCATTCATGAAGTCCCACATGTACTTATCAGGCTTAATATGCTTTACAAACCCCTGCGGTAAAAACTGTGGTAAACTGCTGCAATTACCACTGCATATCATTTGAACAAGCCTTTAAGGTTAAAAATTATACAGATGCAGACAAGCAAAGAGCATTTAAGAGAAGTTTCTATGCTTCTGTCATTCTAAATGGAGTTTGGTTTTCTCTATTGTACTGTGCTTATAAAGAGACAATTCAAGTAACAAACACTTGAGTATTTTTGGAATTCCTGAAACAATCCAAGAGTGAAAAACAATGCAAAGCAATTCTTTAGGCATTTTGTTGCCATAAAAACCAGAAATGCTTGTACACTTACCCGTACACTTATTTCAAGTGCTTTATTTGCTAATATTTTCCCTTGTTATATCAAGTGCAATTTCCAAACTTATGGCTGTTGTCATTTTATTTGATATTTTTAATTCTGGTTGCATGGGGAGGAAGGGGGGGGGGCAGCTCAATGGAAGCTGATGTATTTGCCATGCAACAGGAACATTTCCTTGCATCATTCTTTATGAATTCTCTTATTTTCTGACCAAAGTTCTGTTGGCCTATCATATATGTATCAAATACATTTAACCCATTGCTAGTGGGATTCAGACTAATCATGTATTTAGCCCATGGAACTGAGAAAGCATTTCCTTTTTTTTAAAGGAGAATGAAACACTGGGTAAAAATTAGCTCAAGAAACATAATGGAAAATTGTATTTGACACAACATATGTTGAGTTCACAAATATACGAGCAGCATCTTTGGAGATCATGGAGAAAATATGAAATTCTGTGTGCAAAACACAGTGAGAGTTGTCCTTCTAAACCTGCCATTTTGAAGCAGCATTTGAGGATCGCTATAGGAGGTAATTTGAGACTTTTGAAACTTTCAGAACTTTCTTATTTTGTAACCATGTTTTATATGGAACTTTTAAAAAATTGCTTCTCTCTATCCTCTCTTTTTTTTACAATTGATTTTCCCCCAGGGTATCATTCTCCTTTAAATTTCCATTATTTCTTTTTTTAAATAATTTTTTCCTTCTCATATATATATAGAGTAAAATCTAGCTACTCTGATGTGAACACTGTTTTCAATCAAGATATTTTAGGGGACATGTAGTGGACCTGAAGGCATAGCCCTGTCACTTGAGTCAACAAAAACAAAATATCATATCACGCACCCTTGTTATTCTAAGCCCTCCATGAACAAACAGTACTTCAAAGTTCCCTTTCTGTAACCAAACACTCTCAGTTTCTCTAGAATTACCCTACTGCCTTGGTCATGAGCTATTATTAAAGAAAATGTCGAGTTCTGATCATGCATTGCATGGTGGATGGAACCTGCCCAGACGCTGATTGCAAATGGCTGACCGAGTAGTAAATATGAACCTTCTGTTTAATATCATGTTATACAATCACCAAAAATCAAGAATGAACTAAATCTTGTTGGAAATAACAATAAAAGAAACAACAGTGCACTAACATGGGCAAATCGAAACTACACGAACTCGTGGCATCAGAATTTCATAAGTTGTTCTAATCAAATGTGTAATATGAGAAAACCTCAACAGCTTCCCTTTTGATGGGATATAAATAAGTATTATTTCACTCTCGTACAAAGCCATTAAGAAAGGGTAGAAACTAACGAACCATATTTCATCTTTATCACAAATGAATCTTCAGTTTAATGACAGTTGTTCTTTTTTCTTATCTTTTGCCCCTGAGCTATTACTCCAAGAAAGCAGAAAGCAGTTTTGATTGGAGTGGGTCATTAAATGCCTCGTTTATATTGGCAGTTCTTTAAAGAGAGATGTTAACAGAACATTCATCTCCTAGTCTCCTACAGTTTGGGAGTCATGACTGTTAAAATTTTTAGATTTTATATCCACTATTCTTTTCTTCCTAGATTACAAGAAGAATGATTACATTCAGGACTGCACCATCAGTTTTAAACCTACTCAGGTGTCTATGAATAATCTCTTGTACTGTTTTTGATGCTAAAAGCAGCTACAGAATCACTCCATCAGTTTTCATGCTCCAATATTTATGAAAATGTGAGGAAATCTGTTAACTTTCTTCATCTTTCTCGCCATTTTCTCGAGACTGTCCCCCACCCCTTTCTTCCCATACCCTCAAATACATGTATAATGTAAAAGTCTAAAAAATGGCAATATTCTTGATCCATGGAATCCTGATAAAATGAACACCCAATTGGAATTCTCTTAGCTGGAATAGAATGTTTGGGGCTTTTCCCATATCTTAAAGATGCTCAGTCGTGGGCTTTCATGGGGAATTTGACACCATGGGTGCTTACCCAGTAACAGGTGTTGTCCATCACTATGAGTTTTATGACCAACAGACCTTATGTAATGCTCTCTATATTCCACCCTTTGCCCCATATGGCAAAGTCATTATCTCACTTTCCCTGGCCCGAGAATGCCTGAAGCAGGCCGAAGAATGTTTATGGTGGGACAACTTGTTTTGCTGTGCTCCACAAATGTAGCTCTATTACAGGTATTTCCAGTTATTTTCACAAAGTCTGGTGTCAGCAATTTATGATCCACTCCCCATGAAAGCCCACGACTGAATGTCTTTAAGGGCAGGTAGTCAGATCTGACCAATGACAATGAAAGCAAGAAGCAAGAAGTTGGGAATTTTTTTGTAGTGCAAACTGCTCAAGATAGAATGAAATCCTTTGACAGTTGTCCAAAAAGCATTGGATTTGTGATACTGGAATAGGCCTACATCCTCCACATGCATGACAACTCATTCCAAGCAGTAAATATTTGACCCTGAGATGCAATCCAGGCAGTCACATAGCTCTCTGATGACATCATGAATCACTATAGCAACCAATGTCATTAATCTAATCCACAAGATACAAGGCTTTGATCAGTCTGGGTGATGCAAACTTGCCCATGGTCACACCTAACCCCCATGGTCTGTAATATCAGACTTCTAACACTCCTTCATTTCTCTAGGGAGTTCCAGATCAGTCTACAAACTTGACTAAAAATGCAAATATTTCTCTGACATGGTATATTGGGTTAAGTGTGACCAATCTTCTGATATGGTGTCACCCACACTTAGCTATGCCTACAGTAACTGACATAGTTTCTAATATAAGTTCTTCTCTGCATCCATGGGAAGTTGCAGATCTCCTTGCACACTAATTCCTACAAATCTTTCCAAGATCTGAATCTCTCAACACAATGCAGGTGCCATGAAATGATCCTCCAAGCAGCATCAAATAGTTTACACTACACCTTTTCAAAGTACTTCAAAATTCCAATTTCATTCTTATTTGAAGATTTTGAACATTTCTGAAAGTGTTTAAGCTCTTAATAATAACAAGTTTAAAAAAACCAATGGTGCTTATAAAAATTTCACTTGAATAACAGAAAGATAGAAATTTGTGCAATTTCACCTCAAAAGCATACCCCAGACAGGAAAATTCTCTATCTTCATTACCACAATGTCACTTCAGAACATAATTCACAAATAAATCAATTAAAGTCTTCCCAAAAAATGCTTCCTTCACTGTCAACAGAAACTGGCAATATGTAATGTTGCAGCTGATGGATTCCATTGTCCGGGAGAAATAGAGCATACGGTATGTACATGGTTACATTGCAGCCTTGTAATTGTCACGCATTAGCACTAATCACAATACTCATGACAGTCAGGAATACTGTTTGAATTGTACAGAGTGACCAAAAATTAACCCATTGATAACGATCTGAATTCAGTAACACACAATTAAATTGCAACGTGTACAAAATGCATGTGCCAAGCTTATCTGCAATTCCCCCAAATTCTCTCATGTAAGTCAATTACTTCATGATCTGCACTGGCTTCCAGTACACCAGAGAATTAAATTCAAAATACTTCTTCTTTAATAAGGCACTCCATGGCTTGGCCCCCATTTATCTCAGTAAACTCCTGACATTGAAATGCTCCGTAGCTCCAATGACACTATGCACCTCAGTATTCCACCGTGTAAAACAAAGATTACTCTAGGTGACCACGCCTTTGTTTGTGCAGCACCCAAACTCTGGAATAGCCTCCCTCCCTCAATCAGACATGCATCGTCAATTAATTTGTTCAAAAAACCTTCTGAAAACTTACCTATTTCTGGAGAGTTTTCCATAGATATGCTTGTTGAAAGGCATTTTTGTAAAGACAGTAGGCTTCCCAGGTTTCCTCTTAGTTATGATTTAACTTATGTTCATTTATGTTATTTTTGGTATTGCCCCTCCTATTTTTACTTTGGATTGTTCTGCGCAGTATATTCCTATAGAAATTGCGCAATACAAATTTACAATTATTATTACTATCATTATTACCACAAACCCTAGCCCCAGGTCTACATCCCGGCTTTAATAGTATTCAACAGTTAACCCATAGACGTACAGTGTCTCCTTTAGGAGACGCTTTGGCAGTATCTGTTGGTCCAGAATGCTGGGCATCACACATCATACATGAGTAGAAAGAGAAAAATTTGCTAAAAATTTTGAGTCCATTTTCAATGTAGTATGATGTTGCGTTTTCGAATTAGAGCAGCTTAAATGTAACTAATCATTAAAGTCTTTAAATTGGCAACGCAGTGAATATTATATAATCCCCATTTCCGTGTTCAATTTGGCATTTTCCACTTAAATTTTACAATCATAATTCATTTTGGTTCATGTTTTATCTATATTTTCTTTCAAACTATGTAAGAGTGGAAAAAATAATAGTTGTTGCCAATTTGAGGATTGAAGATGATTAATTTAGACCTCTGAAAAGCTCTGTACTTCTATGGGTTAAATGAAGGACATGAGCTCTTTGTACACACATGGCCTTCCAAGAGATGTGCTAGAAGGAAAAATCTCTAAGACAATGACAAATCAAGTGACTATAGCAGCATTATTTTATACTGCATTATTTTATACTGCATAATCACTAACCTTTCCATTATACAATACCAAGAGCAACTTTAATGTGAACACTGAAAAGAGAATGCTTAATTACATCAGCCTAACAAACAAACATTCAATCTCATTTTTGTCATACTCACTGCATCCTGAAGTCTTGAAACATATAATATTAACTTTTTAATCAGAATACTGAACTATTGCACATAATTTGTCATCCCATCACAATCAACTGATTTTGAACACCCATAATATGAGGGGAAAAAAGTCATCTTTCAGCACACTGCACCTACAAGTACACTAGGTTTTTAGTAGCCTTCAATCACGACAGCCTGCTAGCTCTTTTCTTTTACTCTGACTTTCTCTCTACCTCTGCAATCAAAAGACAAGGAATAAGTCCTTGATTGCACAACTAGGCCACAAAGCAGGTAGCTTGCTGCATACTGCCTTCACCCACTCATGTGTGTGTTGGAGCTTTAGTTTAAATAACCTCAAATTTTTTTGTAAAAATATTACAAAAAATTTCATGGCTGTACATAAACTAAACTAACACACACAAGTGGATAAAGGTTGCTTGCAGCAATCTTCCCACTAAGAGTAGTCTTACAATCACAGATGTCTTCCAGTCTTTCGAGGCCAGAAGTAGAGAAGTAGAACAAGCAAAGATATGAGCTAGAAGGCTGCCTTGATTAAAGGTTAGGCTACTGGTAGTAAAGCAATGTTAGTAACCAGCTTTCGTTTTCCAGATGTCACACAAAAAGGGCAGTAAGTTGAGGGAAAAAACAGACTTTTGCCTGTACAAAAATAAAAAAGCCTGTCTCTTCTGTGAACTAGAATGGATGTTTGCTGTTTGTAAGCAAGACTGTTTGCAGAGCTGTATATGTAAACAGCATGCACATGGGCATGTCAGTGTGACATACTTGCCAAGAAGACTACTTATGCCAGTGGCAGAAATGGAAAAAAATGCACTTGGAAAATGTTTCTCACACTCTGCATGGATTCATTAATGTTAAAATAAATTTTAAAAATCAAGATCTTAAACTGAACTATCACATGTTGTGTTCCATCACCACTGGCAGAGGTTCCAACAGCTTTACAATCCAGACAGGAGACAGCGTAAGAGGAACACAGCCTTCGACTAACTCTTGTTCCTTTACGCTCTCTGTCTCATATCACGAATTTATGTCAAGCAACAACTCAAAACGTAATGCAAAAACATAAACACATACATAATACTTTAGAAGGAAACACTCACACATACATCAAAAACAAGCTACAATACTACTTGTGCAAAGGAAAGTACACAAAATCAAATACCTGACAGAAATACATGATAACACACATATTGAGCAGCCCTTTGTCAAGATAGTTGTTGCATAAAAGGGGAAAGTGTACAAATTAAAGATGTTCCACCGATCATATCTGCTTCAGTTTGATTCATATACCAGGTAAACATTTTTAAATAATTTGATGACACAACTGAAGGTCAATGACCTTTACATCACAGCAAAAGTTCACTCACCTTTAGTGGATCATCTTCCTCCTCCTCTTCCTCGTCTTCCTCCTGAGTTGGGATGAGCGGATGATGGACATCGGTAGAAGGTAGAAATCAGAGAAGATGAAGAGAGAGAGAGAGAGAAGTGGAAAGATCACACAAGAAGGGATGAAAGGAAGAGACATTGGTGAACATTAGAAGGTAGAAATCAGAGAAGATGAAGAGAGATAGAGAGGGAGAGAAGGAGAGCAGTGGAAAGATCACAAGAGAAGGGATGAAAGGAAGAGACATTGGTGAACAGAAGGTAGGAATCAGAGAAGATGAAGAGAGATAGAGAGAGCAAGAGAAAGATCACAAGAGAAGGGATGAAAGGAAGAGACATTGGTGAAAGGTAGAAGGTAGGAATCAGAGAAGATGAAGGGAGAGAGAAGTGGAAAGATCACACGTGAAGGGATGAAAGGAAGAGACATCAGTGAAAGGTAGAATTGAGAGAGAGATCAGGAGAGGAAATAGTACAGAGAAGATGGAGAAGGGTGAAGGTGATTAGATTGGGAAGAGAAGAGCACAGGAGAGATGGGGGAAGGTGGAAATAATGTGAAGAAATGAAGAGGGAAGATGAAGTGAAGGAGAGGGTGAAAAGATTAAGAGGATGAGATGAGCAGACGAGTGATGGGGGAGGTAGAAATAATGTGAAGAAATTGAGAGGGAAGATGAAGAGAAGGAGAAGGTGAAAAGATTTAGCAGATGAGAAGAGATATCAGAGTCAGGAAAAAGTAACATTGAGATAAAGAGAGGATGAAAGGAGGAAAGACAGAAAGAGCATGGGATGATGAAAGACAGGATAGACAAGGAAAGGTTGAGAAAAGACAAGAAGAAGAAAGAGAATGTGGAGGCAAAGAGAAAGAGAACAGTTAATATATAAACATATCTTATGCATGCACATTCAACGTGCAGTGTACGAGATGAAGGGAGAAAGTGCACTGGAGTACAAAAGGGCTCTCAGATAAACACTGCAACCAAATACCATGCTCTAACATCACATACATCTAATATGGACCTGTATTTCTCTTTCATGGATTGTTCTGAAAGCCAGTCAATTTTTGGAGATATACACACATGGGAGCTGCAGACTTTGTAATCCTTGAAACCTCGTAATGAAATTTCAATTTAATTGAGACTGGGCTTAACTAATGCTCTTTTCTTTATTATAATGGGTTGTTCAAATAACTCAAATACCAGCTAACTACCCACGAGTGAACCAAAACCAAACTTCATTTTTTTTAACATTATAACGAAATGATAAAACTAACGAAGGTCCAATTCAACATGCAACTCCAAAAAATACAAATGCAAAACATATTAAGCATAAGGGAAAAAATAATATATAATAAAAGGTGCTTAACAAAATTCACATGCAATATGAAAGAACACAAATTAGGAATGCAAATGTAGAATGATGATTTCTATCAAGTTTCATTCCATACGAATGTAGGAAGTTTGGAATAGTATCTGCTATTTGTGAATTTCCTCCTTCTTCATATATATTCCATTCATGACAAATTTGTATGAATTCATTGTCATCATACAGGTGTACTTCCATATATTTTTTTGCTATATCTTATTTTTTTATGAATGAAATGAATGGGGAAAAAATGATGTGTTTGCTGAAAATTGTGATGAAATGATCATGATTGGGATGACAAACATGAAAGTAACTAGCCTGAATGTCAGCAGTTATCTAGCTAGCTGTAGGTTTTGTTTTTATTGTCCCAAAATTATCTTAGAATTTTCTGAGAAAAGATCATAAAAATATGCGAGAACTTATTCACTCCCATTTTAAAAAAACATGATTATTGATGCTCAACATAGGATGTATAAGACTACTACTGCAACCAACCAGCTAACAACTCCACATATCTGGAATACAAAAGCTAATTTCATACAGTTGGCAAAGCTAGCAAAATGATTCTATTGATTTCATGATCAAGTTTTCAATAATTTGTAGAGACAAAAGCAAGAAGAAAAATGCATGCAATGTTCCATTCATCATGAAATCGAACATGTTATGATTGACAGCTGAAATGAAATGAAATGAAGTGCCATGGAAGTGTAAAATGTTAAAACAATAATGACTCAAATTTCGGCCAAAGCAAAAGTGATGGTGAATTAAGACTGAACAAAAAAAAATGATATTTTTTATCCATTTTCAGCATACCTTCTGATTCTTCCTCTATTTAGCAAATCAATGGGTTGGACAGGGATGCAACAAGTTTAGAATTACATAAATTAATCATTTTGAAAATATGACATATAAACAAAATACTGAGCACAAGACATAGGTTTTGGTAGGTAAGCAAGAAGCCGGGGAATTTCTGGAGTACAAATTTGCTTTGAAAAAATCATGCCGCCCTCTCATGCATAAAGCAAAATGCACAAACCAAACTGGATATAACTTCAGGGATGGATGCATGAGAAAACACAAAATTTGATTTGAAAGACCCAGCGTTGACTGATTTTTTGTTAAGCTACATGTTTGCTTTTATATTTCTGGATGTTGATTTTAATTTCCAGAGCGACTGCTTTGTTTTGCCATTCTGTTTCTGCACATGCCATTTTGCTGTAGCTTTTGTTTTCTTGATTTTTTTGAAGGCACGGCCGGCACAAATTGATGAATGTTGATGAAATCTGAAGAACTGAAAAGAGCATATCCAAATTCTGAGGTCATATTTAGAAAGAATGAGCTAACCCCCTCAAAAGAGGATGCAAATGAGAAGAGCATAGAAGCTATCTTAAGAATTTAGTAATGATCACAATCACATCTTTGCTGAAGGCATATCAGAGAAGGAGTAATCGGATGAGAAACATTGTCAAAGGCTGATTTTGATAAAGGGTTGTTAACGATAAAATATGATTGTGATCTATAATTTGTTTTTCTGTATGAGATTGAATAAATAAGGCGACTAAAGAAATGAGAATCTGAGAATGATGAGGGGATAACCGAGTGATGTGTCTGTAGTGGAGTGTGGTTTATTAGTTCAAGCGGCTGATCTTCAGAGGAGACGTTTGGCCGTCTTGATGCCGTAGCTTTTTTATGAGCTGTGAGAAAATGAATCAAAGTGGGTCCTTCACCTCTTCTTCACGAAAGATTACCCCGGTGTCTCTCCTCTTTTCTCTAGCCCTTCTCCTGGATAGCGCTGTAGTGGTGCTGTTCTTCTTGGCGTCTTGTTCCTTCTCCCTCTCCTTTGCCCGTTCTTTTGCTTCATCAGTTGCTGTGACCAGATGAGAAAGAAGAGTTTCACGTATTCAAGAAGCATACATTTCTTTGTTCATTCCTCTTTATACCTCACTTTCTCTCTCTCTCTCTCATCTGTTTTCCAACTTAGTGTTAGCTAAAATTAAGGTTAGGGATAGTTATGGTGTTGGGTCAAAGGTAAAAACAGAAATATGATCAGTTTACTGAAAAGATGGTAGGGACCTGTTAATAGAACACAAGTCCTACAACCATGTTCATGGTGTCATACTTTACACATATAACTAAATTTTAATAATAATTCATAATAAAGTTTTTAAATACATGCAGCAGAGTTTCCACATGTATTTTCAAATGAACAGGACAACCACAAGCTATGGTGTTCACATCCCTGTTATAGCACTAATGTTCTTTGGTAAGACATTTAATCTGTATTGCTACACTCGACCCTGGTGTAGTGAGTGGGTACCTGGTAGGATTTATTTCTTGAATGCACCGAGCACTACGATTGACATGCTAAAGCTAGGGTAATAATATGATCGCAGGGCCCTCTGGAAGAACTGTACGTGGTAGTGAAGAGGCTACCCTGGGTAACCAGAACATATCATTATCATTATTATCATTATCATTATCATCATTATCATCATCATTGTCATTGTCATTGTCATTGTCATTATCATTGTCATTATCATTATTATTACTATTAATTACCATTACTTTTACTATTACTATATTATTATTCACAGCATTATCTATCACAAGTGAGTTTACCTGATTTATCATCCCTGTTGGCTCTTCCTAGTCTAGCTGTAGCTGTTGAGGTTGAGTCTGAGGCTGTACTCCTCGGCCGTGCCACAAAGGTCATTGTTTGAGGTTCTTCTGGCTTCTCATCCTGAAAAGTGTACAAAAGAACAATTCAAATATAAGGTATGCCTATCTTGAATGTCACACAGGAGACCGAAAAATTATCTCCAAATGAGGATGATGTTTGTGTGTAGTGCTTTCATCTATTTCTGAAGATTTACCTAAAAATGTAAAGAATTTCCATGAAATAACAGACAGTGGATATTATGCACTGTCAAGAGGAAGAATTAAAAATCATGCTACAGTATATTTCCCATTCTTTCACTGTCCACTCACTAATACCATTCAAATCCAAACTCATCCACTCAGTCCCAACTCATCCACTCCCTCCACCTTCTCAATCCCTCATCTATCCTACCCACTAAACCTCTCATTATCACTTACCTAATTTGCCATCCCCCTCACTTAACCACTTATCCACTCAATCACCCAACTCCCACACTCAATCAATTATCCCACTCACTATGCCCTAACACTCACATACCCAGTCACCCAATCTACATACTTAGTTACCAACCCATCCACTGACCCAGCCTCTCTTTCCATCTGTTCATCCATTATCCTCCCATATCAACTGCACTATCCGCGATCCACCCTATCACCCACTCACTCTCTCTACACACTCATCCAATCCATCCACTCAATATCCCACTACCTTACCCGCACTCTTGCCAACCTGCCATCTCGTCCACTCACTCATTCACATACTTAGTCACTGACCTACTCATCTCACTAACTTACCCAATCACCTACACTCTCACCCACTCACCTCACCCATCATCCCATTCATATGTCACCCACCTCCTAATCCTAAGCACACACTTCATCACCCACCCTCTCACCCACTCACTCATTCCAGTCATTCACCCCCAAGTCATCCCACGGACCCATCCATCAGCATACTCGGTCACCACCAGAGCACTCACTCACTTCTCACTGATCCACTCATAACTCACCCACGCATTCATCCCACCCACCCAATCCATACACTCAGTGACCAAGTCCTCCACACACCCACCCTCTCACCCACTCACTCATTCCACCTACTCACCCAATCCACAAACTCGGTCACCAAGTCCTCCACACACCCACCCTCTCACCCACTCAGTCACCAAATCATCCCCCACACACCCATACTCACATCCACTCTCTCACCCACTTACTCATTCCACCCACTCACCTAATTCACACACTTGGCCATCAAGTCATCCACACACCCACCCTCTCACCCACTCACTCATTCCACCTACTCACCCAATCCACCCACTCGGTCACCAAGTCCTCCACACACCCACCCTCTCACCCACTCACTCATTCCACCTACTGACCCAATCCACACACTCGGCCACCAAGTCCTCCACACACCCACCCTCTCACCCACTCACTCATTCCATCTACTCACCCAATCCACAAACTCGGTCACCAAGTCCTCCACACACACCCACCCTCTCACTCACTCACTCATTCCACCTACTCACCCAATCCATACACTCAGTGACCAAGTCCTCCACACACCCACCCTCTCACCCACTCACTCATTCCACCTACTCACCGAATCCACAAACTCGGTCACCAAGTCCTCCACACACCCACCCTCTCACCCACTCAGTCACCAAATCATCCCCCACACACCCTCACATCCACCCTCTCACCCACTTACTCATTCCACCCACTCACCTAATTCACACACTTCGTCACCAAGCCATCCCACACACCCACCCTCTCACCCATCAAATCAGCCATATCATCCTCTCACCCACTTAAATCCCCATCAACTAATCCCGCCCATCTTTTCCTTACACCCACCAACCTACCCATTTACCTAACCATTGCCCAATTCACTCACCCCATGGGCATACTCAGTAACCACTAGAGCACTTACCCACTCATTCCATCCACCATCCAACAACCCCACTGAGTAATCCTATCCATCTACTCATCCTCCTAGCGCACTTACTTAAATTACACAACAAAACCTGCCCACTCGACCTATTCACCTACTTCATTCATTTATGCAATGTACAGTGCATCTTCCATCTCTAGAAATCATGCAAGCTTACATGCCAACTTAAACAAAATTAAACAAAAAGATAATGTACTATGACATGATAAATCTTTAAAAGTTAATGTAAGCTTTACATTTAAAAAGTATGACAGACTAAACCTACTATACCTTTAATGAAATATGGTTAACTTCTCGCTGCTTGCCTGAATCCTCTAAAACATGTGATTTTTCTACTATCAAGTTCAACATCTGCTATGTGATTCTGTGCATTTTTGATCACTGAATCTTGAAATTCAGCAGAGTATAAACTTTAAAATATAAATCAGGTCTTCCTGATATCAACTTTGACTTGTGCACATGCATGAAAAATAATAAATGTGCTTTTTCATTACATAAATATGTAAAAC
Source organism: Echinometra lucunter (assembly GCA_029962745.1). Lineage (NCBI taxonomy): Eukaryota > Metazoa > Echinodermata > Echinoidea > Camarodonta > Echinometridae > Echinometra > Echinometra lucunter. The sequence goes on from CM057171.1 coordinate 17,102,472, forward strand.
GCTAAGTATGTACTTTTTTAATCACAAATGATTATGAATGAATTGTTACAGACATATCACAAATATATAGAAAATAAAATTTCTCCACAATGCTGGAACTAATATTTTCATGTTAAGCTTCTTTCCATTTTCCTGTCCTTTAATGAAAAAATCTTCACTTAAAAGCAAAGTGTTTGCCATTCCTGATAACAATCTCCAAGTTCATGACCCAAAAAAAGTATTTGGTAGGCCCTTGTTGTTTTTTTCTTTAGAATCACTTGTCAACATGAAGCAGTTAAGCAATGACCCCCATCCCTTATTATGAATGTAAATCTGAAACTGAAAGATGAACAATCAATTTCCAGCATGCAATCGAGTGGTTCATAAGGACATATGAACTCCATGTAAATAATAACTGGGGGTGTTTCACAAAGCTGTGTATTAAGTTACGCATGACTTTAAGAACGACTTAACTATAAACAGCAATATGGGATTCTCAATCATATTTCATTGCAAGAGATAAAGAGTTGAAATATCTATGTAGATTAACATTAGTATTATTATTAACAAAATATTTCTAATGTGAATTGCAGTTTTTGCCAAAAATTTAGTTGAGATTATGGTAAACAGAGTAACATTTTACTAAAACAGGAGGAAAAACTTTGGGCATTCCAATCAGCTGTTGATAGCTACGTCATTTTGAAAGTCATGCATAACTTCACACACAGCTTTGTGAAACACCCCTCTGATATCATATAGTAAGTCTTGAGCAGTCAGGCATTTTAAAACCAAAGTCGGCCTTGCTGTTACACTACAAACACAAAGCATTCTAAAGGCTTGTCTAAATATGAAGAGGGAAACCCGTTTTTTTTTTCTAGCGTTAGCATATGGCACGGTAAACCACGACTCTTATGATAACGAATGCGCATTAAAGCATCAACACTCATAAAGAGTGAGTATTTGCCAATAGTTGCGCAAACTTATGACATCATATTTTGCACTAACTTTTGTAGAATTTGATTGGTTCACAACTTTTGGCACCCGGGGGACAAAAATCATGCCTCTTGCCTCGGTGGGTCTTTTTTTGCCACCTCACATCCCATTCACTTGCACACACAAATAAAAAAACACAGGGGGTTAGTGTGGGGGTTTCAACTTCATATCTTAACAAGCCTTAAACATGATCCATTTTGAGATGTGCGATCTTATGAGCTGTGTCGGGTGACAGTGAGGAGTTCATTTCTCAAGTACAATGAAGCCAGTTGAACTCAAAGTGAAAAGATGTAGCATGATATAACAATGTGGTCTGAACCAATCTTCAGTTCCTTACTTAGAACTGGTGCTTATTGGCTCACTCATTTTGATTGATTGCATGTGATACACTCATTTCGCAGTCTGCAAGTCAGTCAAATGAGCCTCAAGAAAGAAAGAGATGGAATTCTGTTTCTGAATAGCTGTTAGCTTAAGATATTTCACTGACTAATCACTATCAGCACTACAAAATGCACGAAAAATATCTATTCTGATTAGCTGTTTTGGCTTCTAATCTTCTGTCAGAGAGACCTAAAAACTGACCATGTAGATAACATCAAAGAGAATAAGAAATCACTGTTTTTCAGGCTGTTGGTCTGGCAATCAGCAATCCATTATTAATGGAATTAAGAAACATGTATGCTGCCAATTTGAAGTGGCTGTTATACACCTTGAACTTGAGTGGCTCTTTGCAGAAATAAGCATGACTGTATAAACTTGCAATCAACTGTATGAGCTCTCTCTTAGCAGGGACTGTGACTTCAGTTGCTCATGATTGGACAAATGAATGAAGTTAGTAATAAAAATTTGTGAATCTACTTTTTACAACAGATATCTTTTCTTAAAGAGCTAATTCTACACTCTGGAAGCCTGGTAACAACAGGAGTTCTGGGTTTGTTTGGAAAAAGTACAATATGTGCAATATCTCATAGTGTGGAGAAAGTAGGTGATTTTTCTTGATAGTAATGATAATGGTTAAATTGTATCCCCAAACACAAAACTTGTTAGTTGCAACAATGCTAATTAAACCCAAATCTTGATTACGTTTGACAGAAATGTGGGTAAACTTCAAGAGAAAAATGCCTCATTTCATTCCATTCCATTTAATGCGCCTCTCAATTGTTTCTTCGGCCCCCGGGTACCTGGGCATTACCGGGGCACTCGCCATGTATCGTCGGGGGTTGCGCAGGCAGATGTCCCTGCCGGCGGGGAATATGTACGGGGTTGTGGCGGTGACTCGAGTGCAGACATCCCTGCTGGACAGGGACCATGTACGACATTGCGGCGGTGGCTTGAGCGCAAACATCCCAGCCTGGCGGGGACCATGTAAGGGGTTGCAGCGGTGGCTCGATGGTGTTCACTTGGGCCGGGAATTTCTTGCCTCATGGTTTAAATTTGTCAGGTAGGCCTACACTTGCCTTAAATTATTATTAACATACCTGTATCATATATCGAACAGGTATATATGGTTTAGAAGAAATTACGTTTTTGATAATTAATATTGATGAGATTTACCATGCAAAGTACTAGCAAATATTCTTCAGTTCATTCCAGCATTCTTTTCATCTCATGCCGATGTAGAGTGTCAAGCGAAGCAGCAGCGATCATACCGGACCATTTCCATTTCCTGGCTTGTTTGTTGTTTGTTTCTCATTATCTTAATCTGTATTCTTTGTGATTGAAATGATGATAAATGGTTATTACAGTGTATTTCTTCTATTGTTTTTCATATTACTATAAAATATTTTATATTATTATAGGTACTTTCTCCCAACATTAAAAGTATGGGGGCCGGGACTTCGTCCGCGATTTGAGAAATTCCCCCGTGGTATGGAGGCCTTGACTTCGTTCACAATTGAAAAGTTCTACGGTGATATGGGGCCGGGACTTAGTCGGTGATTCGCCGCCAAAGATGCCCTGCCAGGCGGGGAAGTCGGCAGGGGTTTATCAGCTTAGAGGGGCCTAAGTTCCCGGTAGTGCCCGGGTACCTGGGGGCCGGAGAAACAACAGACAGGTGCATAAATGCAGTTCTTCCTCTAAATGTACCAGATTTTCATTGCTATTAAAAATGAATTTCCCCCTTTTAATTTATCCTTTATTTCAATGAAAAGACATAACAATCTCCACAAAGAGTATGAGAAGAAAAAAAACAATAATGAAAAATATCTCTACACACATGCAGCCCATCAAAAAATTTCTCCACAAGCCCAGAACTCCAGTTTGTTGTTAATTATGTATGTTATGACATGGCAGACTCTCTCCTTAACCAACTATGACGGCGCAATATCATCGAACATGCACTTGATATGAAGTGTCCATGCCAAGATACCATGTTAGGACATCTCTTTTATCTTTTACCTTATTCTCTACTGTGGAGGCTGATATCCTCGGTCGCAATCTGGGCGTTTCTTGCTTATTGCTATCCTGCTCATAGGGGTCAACGTTAAAACAACACACAACTCACTAAAACCACAATTTCTCAAACATCTAAAAAGTCAATCAACTTGAAGCCTCAAGGGAGGCTCGTCCAAACACAAGGCAGTAAATCACCTCACAGAATCCTTCAGGTAAATAAAAACCGCTTTGCTGGTAACCAGCAAATAGTTTGTATGTAACAAAACTAGATACCATTTACCTTTTGCAGGAAAATTCATAAAATCCACTTATTCAAGAATATATGATTTTAGTGCTTCAAGTGATGATCTTTCTTTTTTTACTACATTCCTCTAGTTTTTCTCCTTTTTTTCAATGATCTTAAGCTTTCATGATTGTAATGTTTTTCATGAGAAATCATGAAGTCATATCACTAAAAATAAAAAACTATTTACAAACCTTGGTAAAATACTTAACATATTTACTTTCTCATACATTTAAAAGATTTTCTAAAGAAAGATGTAAAGTGTACACTTACAGCCACTCTGTTATCTTGCGTCTGTAAGAAAGAGAAATAACAAGGTTTAAATCATTAGAATACTTTCACATATGTTCAGATACTCTTTTGAGCAACTAATTTCCCCAAACAGTTCACATCAAACTCTTTAGTTGCAGCAGAATTTTCTGTTAAGCATGAAACTTCATAAACTTCATGAGGGGTTCAAATTTGCATGGTATCTTGCCATAAAGCATTTTGTGGAGTTTACTAATGCATTAAACACATTTGCCTAACTCGTTGCAGTGTCAAAAATCCAAATGCACCTGGATGCAACCAAGAATACCACATACATGTAGTCCTAGTCAATGAGTCTAAGACAGTTGCAAACTGTTCTGGAAATATAAAGACTGAAATCAAGTAAAAGCATGGAAAACTGTATCTATTTTGGAGTGGAACAAGGTGGTAAAAACATATCCATCTAAAGGCTTTAACTGCATTTATTCTTAACTATGCATAACACAGAATTTTGTAGTTGACAGTATTCTGGTTCACACTCACGGGTTGCATGGATTTTATTGAGAGATGAGGTAGGAGTCTCTTACCTTAGGTTCACTATTTTTCAAGGTACTGACGGCACTTTCTATATCTTCTGCTGAGACACCCTGTATAGAAACACAAGGAGAGAAAGACAGAAATTTCTCATGTTATTTGATCAAAGTGTTTGCATCATCACAAAATCAATACAACATCAACACACATCTCCCGATCACCTGTCAATGCATTTTTTTGCCAACCAGCATAAGCTAAAGTATTGCTTAAATATGTATGTTTGGTTGCTTCAAGGAAATTTCATCTAAAGCATGCATAAGACTAAATCATACAACAATGTGATTATTGACAATATTAGTATACACATCTCATCTTACACAAAGGTCATTTCCAATACCCATATTAACCCAATTAAATACTTTGTAGCCTTAATTCATAAAAGAGGTTTATATTTATATGTACTTATCGATACTTATTTACTCTTGGGTATTTTAAATTTTTATTTATATAAACTATGGTTTTGATCATGGTTTAAAGCCACAGTGAACTGGCGTTTATATAACTCTGAAATGATGTATTTACAACAGCGCCAACTTGCGGCTACTCACAACCAGAGACTGCCTCAGAAACAGTACACCCTTCTTGGCTTCTAGTGAACTGCTTTAGTCTGAATACATATACATTTTTACAAATGTGTCTCAAAAATAAAGCTCGCGTTGATCAGAATGGTGCATGCTGGGAGAAAAAACGGGACAGAATCAGTAGTTCAGGACTGAGATGGCGCCATTTTGAAATCTCATACAAGGGCGCCAGTTCGTGCTGGCTTTAAATTAAATCTTTGTGAATATGGGTCTTTATGTTTGACTGACCTGTGTTGATCTCCTACTTGAACGTTCCCTCTTTGCTCTGGCTTTCCTCTGTGTTTCTGACTCCTCCTCCTTGGATGGTGTCATGATAGACCTAGAGTGGGTAAGAGGTACCAAGAATTATTATCAGCCAAGTCACCTGGAAGTGCCCTAGATGATATCCACAAGATGGGACAAACAACGGAAGTCTAATCTGATCTAGATGGGGCCTACTGTTTAAGATCACAAGCAAGAATAACGGGGAGTCCTTTTGTTTTCTGAAGGACGTAAGGGATGCAAGGCACGTTAGAAAATTTGAAAGTCAAGTTTGCAGTATGGTCACGCAAGCTTTCAGTTCAGGTGTATCGGTATACTTGCTCCATACTTAAGTCAGAGACCATACTGCAAGCTGTCATTGCTGGGCCTCATTTAATCCATGCACTACAGGCCCATGTCATGTTTGACACAAAAACCTAAAACTAGTTATGTCTGCTTTCTGCAGTCTGGCTCTAGAGGTTAAGGACATGCACTAATCAAAATCATAATTTGCCAAACTTAGAGAGTCTGGAAACTTATTTTACAATGGCATTCCTTTGCAGTGTTTTAACACAGTTGATTAGTAACAATTACGCACTGACTGTTCAAATTTGGTGTGATTGGAAAAAGGACCCAACCTTAAGTTAGAGGGCCTTAAATTAAGCGATTTCTCAGTAGATCCCTAGCATTAGAATTATATTAGCTGAAATTAGGACTTTAAACTGAAACAAGTGCAATCCAATGAACTCAACTAGGCAAGGCTTGCCCATCCAAGAAGGGCACAAGTATTCTGCAATGTTTACAATGCACATATTCCTGACTGACACCAATGGCCAGTGTAACCCATGCATAACTCAAAGTCATGATCCACACAGCACAGAGGTTGTTGCCAACACCACACTGGTCATGGCAGGCCCAGTCTTAAAGGTCTAAAAAATCATTTACTGCCCTATCATATCCAGATATTTTTACTAGATGGAGAATATTTTTTAATGTACAAAATGGGCTTGTAAGCAAATCATTAAAATTAGCTTGTCAGATCATTAGAAGACATCATCAGATTTCAGGCAAAAATCCGTCAAAATTAGAATAAGCATCAATTCATTAAGAGTTGTGAGCTTACATGTACATGTAAATATTGAAAGCACTGTAACAGCAAAGTCAAGGGGCAATACTGCATGAATTCTCACTCAGAATTCGGAGTTTGGAAAAAAATAGGAATAACTAGTCTACAACTTTACTACTGGCTTTTGTTGAAAAAAAAAAAGAATATGAATTGGAAATCTAATTCTAGTTTATAATTATAACTGTAACCTACTCATCCAAAAAGACATAGCAAATTTCTTACTTCATTCACAAAATGCCTGTTAAAACTGCATGAAACCATTTTGGGGAAAGATTAATCTAGCTCCAACCTGTTGTTTGTCAACATGAGGGATGTCTGATCTAAAGAACACTGCCAGTAAAACTGCACAAAACTGGTTGTAACCAGATTTTGGAATTTTTCAAGTACCTATGCATGGCAGGAGAGACTGGATACAGCTGGTATGATCCGGTTGATGGTTGATTTCGGTAAAATATCTAAGCTACGTTGTTTAACCACAAGGGCCATTCTCAAAACTTGACAGCAAAACCATTCCGTTTCATAATCCAAACATACACCAACCATGAAATGTAATTAGTACTCATTCACAAGGTTTTGACTGTAGATGGTTTAAAGAGGACCATCGTGGGAGAGAATGTGGGAGGAACACGAGGGTGATGTGAATGGGTGGGGTAAGTAGTTGTTTTACTGAAGGTAATGGCGTTCTGAAAGATAGCACTGTTCATATTCATATAGACATAATCCATATTTACGAGTACTTCATCTTCGTTTTTTTAATTAAATTGCTGCTGTGATGACGGTGAATACTTTTTATACGCAAAGTATACAGTGATGATGCTGCCTTGAATAATGGGGCAATGTAAAGGATAATGAGAATTTAGGAATCCGGTGCAGTGGTGATTCTTACATAAATGGGATACCAATAGTTAATGAGCTTGATAAGAGGGTGGCAATTGATATATAGTGTAGCAAAGTCTTGAAAATAATGAATGATAATCAGGGTATCCAGTTAAATTTCAATAAGCATCCAAGTAGTGGAGTATGAGATTGCACGATTCTTTTCCCTTTCCAGACACCATTTCACGGGCTGGAAAGAAACTTATCATAATTGGGTGTGTATATAAATGAATGAATAACTTAAAAGGTTAGCATATGTTAGATAGTTGGGTTGTCCAATTAATAGCATTTTTTTTTAAAAGGGGGATTACAGGAATTTTAGTTAAACACAAGTAGTTCATATGAGATGCTTTTCAGAAGGATAAGATATTTAGTACACAGAAAAGTAATTCACTAAGAGTTTAAACATTTCATTGTGTCAGTTATGGAGAACATGAATAGATATCACAGGAAAGTCCTCAAATCCTCTCAATTAAGATCTTGATTTAATCTTTAAAATGTGTTGGTCCAAGTATCTAACCTTGAGGGAAGCCAGACCATCCCCTAAACAACAAGGGGAGCATTGTTACATAACCTCTTGCCCCATGATGGTGTTACCTTCGTGATGTAGGTACCGTGGTGGTCGCAGAGCTACCCACAGGGGTGTTATTATTGCAAGTGGTGGAGGTGGTGGTATCGTTGGTAGTAGTACTAGGTGATGTGATCGCGCCGAGAAAGCCCCGGTCCCGGTTAGTGCGATCCCGGGCCGGCTCTGTCCTATCCTGGTCTGTGGTAATCTCTGGAGCGATACGGCGCCTTCCACTTCCCCGTGGGGAGGGGAGTATCACCTCTCTACTTGGAGGGACAGGTTTGTTGATTTTTTTTGTTGGAGGTTTATGTATGAGAGTTATATAAGAAATGGAGGGGAGGAAAAGGGTAAAGGAAGATGATGGTTAGATGTGAACACACCCACAGCATAAATAATAACAGGATTCCATAAATACAGAGAAATGTGAAGCAAAAGTGTTGGGAGATGTTTCTACTGGAGATATAAGAAATACATAAAGAAAAATATGTGAGGAATATAGGAATATATGAGTTAAATGAATTCTGTAAACAGATCATTGTTAATAAACTTTACAAACCAAGACAGGTCCTGGGAAATACCAGAATCGATTATTATATTTTTCCTGGTTATCTTCGGGGAAAAAAACACTGGATGTGGCAAATTTTGTCGAACTTCGAATCATATCACCTCTGCACAAGTGTCCTAAATTTGTTACGTGCATATGAAATTTTAGGATACATCAAAAAATCCTGAACAATCTTTAAATCAAGAAATCTCATTTCAAAATGGACAGCTTTCAACCATTTGCTTCACAAATCTATCTGCAAATTTCAGTTATTCAAACTGTGTAACGAACAAGATGATCTATCATGCCTTCACAAAAACCATGCACAAATGTTTCAAAATCCATTCCATCATCTAAGAATCAAACTAAACTCTCTAAAATCAGTAAACAATAGATGATATCAACACTCTTAACAAAAATGAATATTTGATTTCAAGATGGGTTTGAACACCTCAACGGGATGGAAGGGGACGTTCAAACACAGCAATTAAACTTGAAAGTATAACACTTTGGATTCCAGCAAAGAGTACTTACTTATTGTACGAATCTTACAACAATTATTGTACTTCGGTTGATGGGTAATTATGCTAAACCCGTGGAACACCGAACCCATGACTTAACATTCAAACCACATACAAATGCATCTTTTATGAAGATTCCACACAAAACAAACCGGGGCTTAACGTATGAAGGTAATATGGAGTAGCATGGCAATGAGAGATTTGAATATGATTATACTTTTAGTTTACAGGTGATTTCATGTGGCTTCAAGGATAAATGAGAGTTAGGTGTTCCAGGGTTAACACCACTACATGGATTCACTCGTAAGGATGTACTGGCTCGTAGACAACACTGCCCTCTAGTATCAATTCATTGTGCAATGATATCAAAATGAAGCAAGCAAAATATGGCTTGTGTAACTTCTATGTAGAGTGGTACCACTTTTCAATCCTTACATGGCTGATAATGGGATAAAGTAATGTCCTAAAAACTTGTACCACTCTGTCCTCCTTACTACAAAAAAGGTGGCAAATGCAGGGGATTCAAACTCTACACATACTTCCTAACGAATTCTAGTGGTTAAAAAAATAATAAATGCTGAAATTACAAACTTCAAAAGAAACAAACAGCACCCATTAAACTTTGATTTTGGAGAAGAAAAATATAGAAAATACAGCACTACATGAGAAAGAAAAAAAAAAAACTACATAAAACCCAGAACAGAGCAAGAGCAAACGATTCTGGTGTAGTAGATGATCTACTGAAGGAAATAAAATGATAGAAAAATGATCAAGTTGCAAGTGAAAGTTGAGGGGAAAGAACATGAAAAAATATGAAATTTTTGTCCACACTTCTGAAGGATTTTGTGAGTCTTATTTCATCTTTTTCCCAAAGTATGCTATTAATTCTAAATGAAAATTTGCAATGTTCATCACTTGATGTTGGAAGATATAAAAACAAATTATAGTCCAGGGCTACCAGATTCTGATGAATGGAACTACTACATATTCTGAAATGCTTTAAACGTGATATCGAATCATTCTTTCATCAGCAATAAATGATGCTATTCCCAATGATTCACACTGAATTATTATTGTCACAAAGGCAGGCCAAAAGATCAACCCCAAATCGTGTATGATATGAATAAATCATAGTTTGATTGGTTGCTTGGAAAATGAAAACATGATACTTGCGGAGAAAAAAAGTGTGTGATGCTTAATAGTAGAGAATGCGCTAATATTGTTGACTGATGAATGAGAGTATGAGGCAAGTCAATTAAGGGTATCGTGGAGTGAATTACACAGTTAAATGAAAATGCATTTGTTCTTTTTTTCTTTTTAGGTCATATCAATTAATCATCAATGACATAATATTTGAACCCCCACCCTATTCAATGTGTGAGGGAAAAAATTGATATAGTTGTTGAATTTGCGGCACAAATTATGAGAAGTCTTAAAAGACATTTAGGCAAAAGGTGTTATTCCATATATCCTTTTCAGTGAAAGAGGTGCACAGGTAAAGGGTATTCTTGAATACTGTATATAGTATTTCCTACTGCCATTCGCATCCATCGCTATGTCAGGCATGCTCAACTCTCCATTAGAGCTTACCTGACATAGCACCATCTCATTTTAGGCATCCTCAGTATGGCAGGGCACATACATTCAACTGGTATTACAAGATTGAAATAATCTTCACAGTTCTGCCAAGCAACATTTGATTTGGCTAGAATATTTTTTCTGTTGTCATTTGGGGGTGGGGACCCATTTTACACATTCTCAAAGCTTTTTTTTGTAATAATGATTCATTACCCATTGTTGTTATGGTGTTTTCTTAATAGCCATATTACAAGTACACAATTGTACACAAAGATTTTCATATGAAGAGGTTTTATATCAGTTGGCATTCTATACTGTTAAATTATAAATTCAGCCCCTTAGCCCAAACCCTTTCATTGTCTCAACAATATTCCTAAACATTTGTTGTAGCGGTGCGGACCTTATTCCAAAGAGGGTAAAAGAAAAGGAGGAAGAAAATAGACATCACTTCAGAAGGAAAGCAAAGCAAGTATATATAATCACCAGCCCTGATTTCAGAAAAACTGCAAGGCTGGTGATCTGTGTTTAACTCTTCTCTGCTCAAAGCTATGAGAAGAAAACACACGATTGTTAGCTTTAAAAAGTATCACTGTCCTACAAGCAAACATTATACATAGAATTAGCAAGAAATTCCCCAATTATCATTTGATTTTTACCTCCATAATCTCAATTACAAAATCAGAAACTACAGCAATAAAGGAAAGTTTGCTTTACAATTCAGAAAATATGTGCACATGGAAGAATATTCTTACAGGCAAGACAGAGTTGGCAGATTGCGAACACTTGTTTAAAAACTAATTTGCACAAAAGCGATAGCAATAGAGGAGGCCATATTTGCACAAATGCTTGCTACAAAGATCTTTAGAGGGAACATTGCACATGAATAAGATATACTTTGGCAAAAGCAAGAAAACAAATAAATACTTTAAAGGCTCCTATTTTGTACAGCGAAAGATTGTGATAAGGCTACTATCCAATCACATACTCAAATCAACAAGATTTACATGTTTTACAGAACTTTTAACTCATAATTCTTATGATGGATGAATGGAACTAGTGCCATGGCCACCCGCATCTTAACAACTCTTTCCACAAGCAATTGAAGTTTGGCATTGCAAGGTTCCTTGACTTCACAAGGCTTTAGCCTACAGGAGAAAAACTTGCAGGGGTCTAGTGGATGATTCCCTGTGAGAAAAACCCACCACATCCCAGAGGACCGATTGGATGATGCTCTCTATCTGAGGGGGTCCTCTGAAGACTGACGGAGGGTGAACCTTGCAGAGAGCCCTTGCCTGATGCATCGTGTGATGTCTTCCTAAACTCCCGACTGTGTTTAGCGATCCATCCAGGATGTTTTAGGTTTTAATTTTTCCTCTGCATCAGATCAACATATATGGCCTTCTACTCTCTTTTCACAACATCTTCATCTTTCAGCACCCAACTTTAAAGTTTCCAATCTGTCCTGCAGGCTTTCATTGTCAAGATTGTTCAAGGTGGATTAACGTTCTACAGATGGAAGATTACTAGCTCAAGTCTACAATGCAAGATGGAACATTGCTAAAAATCCATATTAGGAAACTGCAATATCAGGGACTGGTTAACTTGCAATCCCTTTTGCCATAGCTGTTTAAGGATACATCAAACCCAAATGACAGAGATGATGAACATTCATGACCATGAACTACTAAAGTGCTGCACATCGTTTTCCGAAGAAGCCTTAAAAGGCTTAAGTGCAATCCATGCTATCTCTACCAGCATGTTGATGGTTCAAGCATCAGTCAATGTAGCAGACTTTTTGGCTCGTTATTCATGAGGAAAACATGGCAGACTGCATGATCATTGCACAGAGGTTTGATGTTGATGTTCAGTCTACATAACTTCGCTTGACTGAACAATCTTAATGATTCTACAATGTTGTTCATAGTTCTGGTGGTGTCCACACATGGTTGTAGCACAGTGATGATGACTTCTCAAAGAGTTAACAAAATGGCATTCTGTAGATGCATCTTGGACAATTTTCATATGTCAGTGTCCACTAACCTGTACTTAGAAGAGATGAATTGCAAAAGAAGAATTGGTTTGGTGAATTCTAGTTTATCTGTTAGAGTCAACAAGAGTAAGACTTAATTCCTTAATGAAGTCCATAGATGAAAGTCCATTGGAAAAATAACATGTGATGGTTTGAGATAGTAATGCAGACGATGATGATGATGATGATGATGACGCACATGAATGAAAATACAACACTATATCCACTACGATGCAATCCTACTTCAGCAACACTTGAATGGTCTTTGCAAGCTGCAGGACATTTCAAAGAGTCATCAAAAATTGCATAGTTTATGTTGATAGATACAGCTAGGTTGAAGAGATCTGAACCTGTAGAATGTGTGAAGCTATGACAGCAGGTGGCCTTTTGAGATATTCCTCAGCAATCTGCAAGTGGCATCAGTCGTTGTTCCTGTTACTAGTAACATCGAGGTTAGCATGACAGGTGTGTGGCAGAGTAATTCAGAGCGTAGTACACCTAATAGCCACCGAAGCTGAGGATACGCCAATCGTCTGTAACACAAGCTAGAGACGTATATAAGTTTGCAGACGTTCTGGTTGAATAACTTTGTACTAAGAAAAGGTGACATTGGACACCCGCGTTACAGGAAGTGTTGAATATATATACTCGCTGTAAGGACTCACTCAATGAAAGAGTGCTTAGATGACATAATGGACAAATATGGTTTCCTTCCAGGATGACAATGGTACAATTTACAGGCTCTCGATCTCCAAACAACAAATGACAGTTATCACATAAAGATCCGCTGCCTACTATAAAGATTAACAGACGATGTTGAGAAACTCTCTATGTTCTACAGAAGGTTGTACATAAAATCCTCCTGGAAGATTGTTGACTAATGACGTGATGCATGTGAAGTTTTCCTTGAAAATGACTTTGTTCTCAGGTCATGTTGGACACAACGGATGATAGTTTCCTTTGCATTTTTCTTATGAAACACATACTGGATTGGTCTTTTGATCAAGTGTTGCAATTGATTCTCTGACAAGATTGCACATCCACATAAATGATGAACTGTTTCTTCTGCAATTGTCAAGTCAAACACAGCTTTGATAATGTTGTCTCTGCATACATTACTTCATAATCACAGGGTTGAAGACAAAGTTGTTGATGGTACCATTGCATCTCCAACAACAAGATGCTTCAATCTTATTGCTATGAAATGGCAGGTGCTGATATTGTTGATGGGGACTTCACCCCAAACACAATCTCAAGGGGATAGAAAACATCCTAGGATGCAAGCGGCAATGACTCATCATTCCAGATCACCTACCTCTGGCCTTCAGAAGACCCGCTAGACAAAGAGCTAATATCAGATGGTCAGGCAATACTGCCAGAAAGGCACATGTGCCATCAACTCTTTGGCACCAAGCTAGTCAGCACCTGCAGATTTTGCTTTGACCATTTACAGAATACTAAAGAACACAAAATTCTAATCATTCTAAAATTTCTTACATCAATACATGAAAGACTTCTAAAAAACAAAGCAATGATACAAGAAAGACACTGTTTACTGGTAGTGTAAGGCACTTCTTGGACTTCTGCCCTTATAGCAGGTTGCTTGACCAACCTTTACCTTCAATTTTTCCTACCGGTCCTCTACAATATGGCATGGTTTTTCCGCACAGTACCACACAAACAGGACCACTGCAAATGTTCCACCCATAGGGCAGGTTAAATGTGCCAGTATTGGTAATTTACAGAAGGTGCAGTTCTCCTCCTGCACAGAAAAACCACACCATATGTGAAAGGGACACAGCTTGGCACTGGATAAGATCCATTCATCCATGGAGACACTACAACCAATATAATGTAACAATCTCTATGAATGTAGGAGTATCTTAAACCAAACATTCTAACCAGCAAACAAGTTTAGATAAAAACTTTCCATTCCCCAAAACCTATCAAATTATTTCAGCCTAAATATAGCAAAAAAAATCACTGATATATGCACACTATGTTCAACTATAGTTCTTTCAAATTATTGCATATATATCTCACAATATCTCATATAATTATATGAATACTCAATAAGGGAAGTATGATACAGATCTACTATACAACTAACATTTTTTTTCATAACAATGTGAAGGAAAAAAATCATTACGTGAATAGAGGAATAACAAGAAAGGTTCAGAGAGAGGTAAAAAATAACCAAAGAAATCACTTGAAAAAGTATGGTGAAGGATAAAATAAAGCCTCAACCGTGGTACAATGTGTTTTCTTTACAAGAGATATATATCATAAAAGGCTATGGAGTTACAGTAACTTCTGAAGACTCTTACATAAACATAAATCTGATACAACTGCTTTCATATGGACTGATGTCACGAAACTTTGTAGGAGAGCTCATTTTCAGCTTGCTGCAACAGTTTTATGGTGTGTTATGAAAAAGCTGCTTGCATCAGAGTTATATCAATGTACAGTCTTTTACATCCGTGTTAAAAATACAAGACAGAGAGTACATGGCGAAGACAGGATGACAAGAATACAATGATTTGTTTGTAGAATGGCGAATTATCTTTTTTTAATAGGCATCTTTATAACAAACCTGCTCGGTTCCGACTCCACTGTTTTGGTGGAGGAAGGAGGTGTCGGTCTTGTTACCCGCTGGTTCTCCCAGGGCTGTACGGGATTGGAGACAGAGAGACAGAGAAACAAGGACAGAGAAACAGCAACAGACAGACAGTGATGGACAGATAGATGGATAGATAATAAGAGAGAGCGGGAGCAGAGGAGAGGAGAGATGAGAGGAGAGGGAGAGGGGGAGAGGAGAGACAGAAAGACAGCAATGCAGTAAGATAGATGTAGAGTTCATGTGAAGAGATGGGGAAAGAGAAAAGAGTGACAGATATGAGATCAAAAATTGAAGAAGGAGAGAAAAAGGGAAGGTAAGAAGAGAAAAGAAAGGAAAGAAAAAGGAACAGAGTGGAAGGAGGGAGGGGACAGAAACATTAAAGGGAACAAAGGAGAGTGAAAAAAAATATAGTGCAAAAGTGAGAGAAAGGGAGAGAGAGAGAGAGCAGGTAGAGAGAGAAGATACATGTATTCAATTAGTCCAATGAAAAAGGTACTGCTGGATCAAATCTATGAATTTCTAATTACTCGTTACATATCCTTTTCTTTTTCAAATGCAAAGTTAATCAATGAAAACAAGAACGTGAAACACACTAGGAAAAATAGTGCACTTCAAGTATAAAGATTAGGAATTTGATCAAAAGTGATTAAGTCCAAAGAAGTACTTTACAAAAGACATACACTTACGAGGCACTACAAGTCATGTGAAGTAGCGGACTTTTTTTTTTTTTTTCAAAGAGAAGGGGGAGGGGGGTGGGCAGACATACAGCTAAAGCTGTGATTCTTGATATTTTTTTTAATGGCAGTATAACACATCCATTAAAAGCTGAACAGTGTCCCATTTTCTACAAAGATACTGAATGAATTTAGAGGGTAAAAAAAAGGGTATGTTTGCCTGGCACCTGCAATGGTGTTTTTTTTTCTATAATATTCATATAGATCTCAAAATACCAACATCAACAAAGGTAAGTTTTTGGATAAACAAAGACAGGGAGAGATAGAACGAGAGAAAGAGAGAGGACATACTGCTGGCGGCTTGGTTTCTGGCTTTGACGTTGGTATTCGGGGCGTGGAAGCGGACCGGGCCAACTTATCAGCCGGGGTTTCGGTCTTCTTGGGTTCTGGGACCACACTGGAACTGGTGGTCTTCCGAAGACCGGTCCTCCATGCGGGCACCTCTTCTTCTTGTTTCTTGTCCTGCTTGGGAGGGGGCAGCTTGACCTGTGCTTGCTGAGGGGCTAAGGGCTTAGGTGAAAAACTAGGCATCTACAGGACAGACAGAAAGAGAGAGGGGGCAGTGTGGGAGACACAAGAGTAAAGAGGGATGGGGTGGCAGTCGAGAATGAGAGGTTATGGAAAGAGAAAGAAAAAAAGGGGAAAAGGATGGGGGATAAATACAAGAAAAGGAACAGGGAAACAAAACAAAGCAAGTTAATTATCATCAAAGTTAACAGCAAAAGTATTTCCATCACACTCTTGTTTAGCCTAGCTTTAAGACTGCAATAAGCCAAGCAATGTTTTACCACTGTTACTGACAACCAGACATTTGAAGAGATATTTCCCCTTGGTAATCACCAATCAATGAGACTATACCCCATGCCCAAAAGCTCCAAAGATATCAAAGAGGATGGAAGAAAATTCAATGCTTAAACAGTCATAGTAGCAGTACATCCATAGGCTTGGCTAAAAATAAGATAAAAGTGAGTACTTAGAACCGGCCTTCAAACTTGAGTCAAGTTCAGAAGAAAAAGTCAGATGAATCTTGAAATCAAGAAAAGCTGAGTAAATGATGGCAAAATGAAAATTCACAGCAAAGAGATGGTCCTCAGAAGAAACACTTGAGGCAATCTCTCATACCCTCCTACCCATATCACTATATACCTCTTACTCATGCAGCCACATATACATCATCACTATATCTGTGGGAAGAAAACAAAACATGGAAATAGAGGGCAATTTGATTCCCAAAAGGTGTGTGCACTCAAAAAGTGCTCCTGTGAAAAATCTTAAAAACAGAAATTCCCATACCCCCCAAAAAGGAAGCCTGTAGTTTTACTAGAAAAACTGAAGAAGATTTCCCTTGTAAAAAAATTTTCAACTCTTGTTAAAACAGTAAGAATAACATCACATGGCTTCTGAAATTGAGCTCTGCTGAGAAAAGTATGAACTTGTTACCCTCTGAGGGTTAAAAATAAAGAGTATTATAATGACTACTTGGTGAGACAGTATAACAAAACCAGATTTGAACAGCAAATGATGACTGAATAGTTCTCTGAATGATTCATGACTGGATAGGTATGTCCATGAAATTCCATTCGGATCTCATCCTCAAGCTATGGGAAAACATCTTTCAATACAATAACGATGTTGACTGCTATACCAAGATAATGATAGATGTCATCCAAGAACTAAAATAAAGTACCTAGGAGACATACGGGTTTAAGTCCTATCAAAAGGACAAGGTAATTAAGGAGTACTCCTTGACCTAAGGAACTCCAGTACTGCATGTTTTGAACCGACGACCTTGAGGTTATAAGAGCACTGCTCTGACCACTGAGCCTTCGCTAGGAAATCGCTGTGGACCCTTTTTGAACCCACACAAAAGAATTCTCTTAGGTAAAAAAGAGGGAGATGATTCAGAAGAAAGTCCATCTCTGCAGATGCTTCATGAGAAATACAGCAAACAGAAACCTTTCTTGGGAGAGAGAAGATTCCTCAAAAGGATACACTAGAATTGATTTGGTAAGACAATTCCTGACTTTCAGATCTTTCCTGATTTTCAGATCTTTCCTGACTGATTGTAGACTGAAGCAACATTAAATATCTCAAGCTTATATCCACCTCTACATTGGTGTGTCATAGTAAACCAATTTTATGAAATCTAAAAAAAAAATAATGATTTTGCAATAGCTGGTTAATCTTGCATACTATTTCTCTAAAGCTTTTGGTGAATAGATATCTCTGGGCTATTTAAGAAACTAAAATGCTTTTATTACTATTTCTATCAATATCATTACCATTATTACAATTGTCAACTCTGAACATCTCACAATATAGTTTAAACTTGGCTATTTTGTAGACATGAACTTCTAGTTTACTTTGCAAATAACTAATTTATTTCAAACTGCTTCTGTCCTAAGCTTTAATAGTGAATGTGCCTATGGCCTTGCTGTAACTATTTAAGCGAAAAATGCCACTGACACAATGTAGTATTCCTGCAAGAGATATTGTTAGGATTGAATACAACGTATGTGCATGTGTGTCAATCAGTGATTAACATTAGATTCAATATTTCTAGTATTAAAAAAAAACTAGCTAGAAAGAGAGTGTGCAATCAATATCAAATCCAACTATTAAAAGCAAGAAAAAAAAGAAATAATAGCATGCAAACTCATGGAATAATCAAACTAAACCACTTCACAGTAGATTCAGTGTTATTACGACAATGTAAAGGTTCATGCCTACTACAAGTGAGAACCACGGTGGGAAAGAAGATAAGAGAGGTTGCCGGTACAGAGAAAGGAGAGAGAGAGTTGGCAAACGGCCACTGACATGACAGAGAGACAGGAACTTAACTCGACATTTAACAACTTCAAAGGACTCCAGAGACACAACGTGGACGTGAAATTCTGACAACGGTTACGAAGAATTCCCGGAACTGTTGAAACGGAACTATTAATCAGAGCGGTTACTGCGAAACTCACAGCTTCACTTGGAGTTACTTGCCAATTACGCTTTCTATAATGAAAGTGGCTTCACTGATAGCTTAGGTGCCCATGTGAGTGCACTGTAAACAACACAAAAGTGCTGCAAATCGGAAGTTTCTTCTTCAGCACTGAACACCCTTCAATCAAAGATAGGAGTTAAGTTCAACACCTCATTGCTACATGAGGAATACTAGTAACACTTGCTTGTCAGTTAACACTTTACACCATCACAGACCTTACACTTGAAATCAGCTATTTATATGCCACTTTACTATAACTACCTTGAAATGTTGTACTGCAAAATCACGATTACATCTTATAAAAATGCATCTATCAATAATTATTAAACTTTGTAGAAAACTGTTCTTTAAAAGAAAAATGAATAAGTACATGAATAAGAGCTGTTAAGATTGTTCTTGGCTAATTCACTTCATACGAACAATCCAATCATTCCCAAAAGGGGAAATCCCCCTACAATCTGAAGGGGAAATTCCCAATAACCAAGAAAGGGGAATCCCCTACCATCTAAAGTGGGGAGTCCCGTATCATCTGTTTTCCCCTATACAAATCTACATTTATACAAATCAGTTTTCCAAATCTTCACCAAGCACACATGTTGAAGCTTCGAAGTACAATAAGAATCTATCAGTATGTTGCCTGCAAATAGCCTGTTAGAAGGATTTGTGCTTACAAAGTACTGACTACACTTCTGACTATAAAAGTGAAAATATTTTGCTCCGAGTTATTTGCTGCAGCCCTGTCGCACAAGCTCTGTGCATTTCTACGTATCCCATTTTCTAGAAGCGTGTTAGGTGAAGAGGTGATCCAATAGCTTCTGCTAGATTGAGGTTGTGCCTATTGACTCATCAGGGCTGGCAGAATCATTATTGAGGTGAAAAATGAAATGAAATGAAATAAATCTTACTTTTTTCCAATGCTTTAATGGAAGAGAAAACAAAAACAAAAACAAAGGGAATGAGAGAAGAGTGTTTAATCATCTATGCAGCCATGTATTTCTTTCAAGAAAAATTCTTGAAGGACTAATTAAGGTAATTTATCTTGTTCTCTGTAACATCTTATCAATATTGTGATTATGCCTTAATGATGCTAGATCAGTCACAAAAATATCTTTTTCTACTTAATAGCTTTTTCAAAGTGAAATGTTTTGTGAATCTCAAAGGGCCTTGCAAATCGTACCATAAATCCAAATAAGTTTCAATTAAGTATTTAATGGCCATTTCAATAAACCTCAAAATTATGATGATCCAGGTAGTTCTTATTTTTCAACAAACCTCAGGCCTATCCACAGCCACACCAAACACTTGGTGAAGTTTGTAACAAAATGTAAAATAATAACGATAAAATACCTTTGGATTCATCTTAACTGCTTTGTTCAAGTCAATTTCTTCAAAGCTCTGAAAATATGGACAACCCTACAAGCCTCAGATTCTAACCCCTTGTATTCTAACCCTTGACACAACCCTTGACTCCTAATTCCAGGACCCGGGTCTTTGGATCCCATTCATTGGACCCAAACCTATAGATCCTAATCCTTACACTTTTGAGTTTTAGACCAAAACCCTTCAAACTCTCTCCCCTAAACCTTCAGGGTCCTCACTAACCCTTGAAGCAAAGCCCGAGACCCTAACCACCACTTCTCAAAGCTTGAATCATAACATTTGGATCCTGATCCTTACATCCTAACCCTTGAACCGAACCCTTAGATCCTAACCAGAAGACCCTAATCCTCAGACTCTAATCTCAACTCTTTGGGCCAAAACCTTCGGACTCAACTTGAATCGAAACCCTCGTCCCTAATCATTTGATCTTCATCCGCAACTCTCGAGACCTAAATCTTCTGTCCAACTTATCTCTATGGTCCATCACCATAGGACCCTCATCTTTCACCCTAGCCCTTGGATTCTACTACAGAGACGCTAAACCTAAGACCCTATTAAAGCATTACAATAATCATTAAGGAACATGCTTCTTTACTTCTTTCTTTGACGGGCTGGCAGGTTGGAGAGTGGCCGTAGGGCGGCCCAGTCTACTGTTGACTTCTACCGGCCTTCGGCCTGGGGTCGGGTTCTTGTCACTGTTCTTCTCCTCCTCGCTTTCTTCTTCTGAGCTTTCTTCTTCGCTCTCACTCTCCTCTTCACTAGAGCTTGACGATTCTATCGTCTTCTTGACCTGTGGATGACAGAGGGTACACAGAAAAGGCGACTTTGTTAGAACGGGACATTCCAATCATAAACTTAGTTCCCAATCTCAGACCAAAAAGATAGATCGGTAGATCGGCAACAGCGGAAAACATGGTGCTATGTTCTGCCAAACTTCTTTTTGTGTTAGCCATCTCTTGCTGTCATTGTCAAGAGAAAAGGCAACATAGCACAAAACGACAGGATAATAGACTGCCTTATACACTATTCAGTGCTCAACACGGCCCGTCCAAGAAAAAAAAAAACCCTGAGGAATTGATACAGGTCTCTTCCTTTTGCCATCCTTGCTGTTTCCTATCTCTCTTTATATTCATCCATCTCTATCCTCCTCCTCCTCTCTCTCTCTCTCTCTTTCTCCACTCATTCTATTTCCTGAGGTCCTCTTTCTCCCTCCCTCTCCTTCACACACTCTCTCTCTCTCTCTCTCTCTCATGCATACACACACATACAACTCTCTCTTCTGCTAATATGTGGAATAGTTAGAGCTCTATGCTTTGTGAGAAGTGAAACTCTCTGTACATTACTGACATTGTGTCAACAAAAACACCTTGGTATAATATCACTCTGCAATAATAAAAATGGCTTAACAATCTCACTATTTTAAAAACACTATGATGCTTTGACTTGTTCTAACAATACCCTTTACACAAAAGCATCACTTGCATGTATTTTCATTCATAAACATCTTCTAAACCGAATGCATCTGTACTGCAGTTATTAATCACTCAAAATAAACAAAAATCACCTTAATAACTCTCTGCACTGATAATGCCACAACAATCATTTAATAGTTTCCTCATTGTGTGGTTTACGCCAATATCTTTTGATGAAGAGCCCTAAAAATCATATCATATAGATGAGCAGAAAATGTTCTTCATATAATGTGCTCATTTTGGTTGTGTCAGTTTTTGTCGTCTGATGCTGAAAATTTTCATAAGCAAAATAAGCTCTAAAATCCTTAAAGGGGCAATGCAATAGAAAGTTCAAGATCATTGTTTTTCCATGCAAATTGGCAATTTTTTAACTTTTCTGCATACTTTTCATCAAGTCATATTCTGATCCATGACTGTTTAAAAGCAAAATGCAACAATAAAAGTAAAATACTGAAGTTGCCAATTTGGTGAAGAAAAACTGATCTAATCTGGCATTAAATAATTGCTGTCTTGATTAGGTTAACTAGTTGTGAACAACACCCCATCGTACATCATTTCAAGACTACAGACATATATAAACAATCTGAACATACATCTTGATATCAACTGATGAAAAGTGATATATCACTGACTCCGAAAGAAATTTACCATTGTCAAGCCATAAAAAACCTATAATTAACCATTTATACTTAATACAACATAGCTAAAACTAACTTATTCTTCCTTATCTAAATACAATCCCTTGAACATGTAAGTAATCTCTTTCTTTCTTCACCAATGAAGATCAAATTCAATTTTCAGACTGCTGGAAAAAAGTCCACTATAAGAAACTGTCGTTTAAAAAAAATATATAGTTCTTTTCTTTCATTTTCCTGGTGATCACAAAGCCAATGTTCTGAACAAGATACAAGCCATTTTTCAAGCCATGTGAACGTCATGCACAAACCAGCCATTAAAAACACACTCTCGGCCAAAGTGCAAAACAACGTGAATGGAAAATAAAAAAGAAATAAACAGAAAGAAAAGTTGTAAGATTAATTTCATACTCATTCCTGGCTGAAGAAAATGGATTGGGAAGAGGATGAAATTTCTGTCATGAACAAACTTTTGTTGGTGTGGATGAAGAGAACTTGAAAGAAAACATCTTGCAGATGAAGAAAAAACTGCACTAAATCACAACTTCTTTCTTTTTTTCTTCATGATGAAACTTGAATCATACCTTTATGACAGTTTACATTTGCAGAATAAATATCACAAACATCAGAAGGATGTTTACTATATAAATCAATTAAAGAAAAAAAAAAGTATTCATGATTTCAAAGGAAGATAACCTTGAAAAGAGAGTCAACATTTGTGTAACATGATAGAAATTCAGCTTCCTTCCAATTCTGTGATTTTCCATGCCAGTCAAGCTCCGAGATCTAAGTGGCATAGCAAAAATCACAAGGATCTGCCATGCTTTTCATTGCTGCCCCATTCTCACAAGACAGGATAAACCACTTTGAAAAAAACTGCTGCAGCAAAGCAAAAATTCCACATAGGTGAACAGCAATATGGTATTCTGTACATTAAACAGAAGTAGCTGCACTTAATTTCCCCAACCCATACCACCTGACGTGTATACTAATAGACACTGACATGGTCGGCCCATCTCTGACTGAACTTTGCTGGAGCAGTTTCGTTACAGCAGCTTAAAGCATCATGTGTGAAGGGGACTTTAAAGAGAATTACAGAAAAAAGAGAGAAAGAAGCGGAAACTGAAAGAGAAAGAGAGACAGACAGTAAGACTGTCTACAACTCTCTCAACACTATTGGTAATGCCTTGCAGGTGCAAAATGTCTCCTTAGTAGACGTATGGCATCTCATATAACTGGGTTTGGTAGTCAAATTATTTCTTGGGAACCACCAGAGTACTTTTGAAATAAAATCCACAGATGAAGCTAAATATTGTTTGAAACAGAATGCCCAGTATATGAAATCCACTCTTGTTTCTCTTTCATTTCACCATGAATTATCAATATATGACTGAATAAACATAAAAATGTTTCTTTTTGAGGAAATACTATTTGGTTCCGTGGGTAGATTTTGAGGCAGATAGTAAACGACTGGGCAACCATGTTATAAAGAGCTTGATTTGATCGGCATTTTCCTTTCATTTTTCTTTCTGTTGCCACTTGCCACTTAGTGTGCCCTCATGTGAATGAGTATGGGTCACCCTATGCGGGGGGACTTCTCAATTTACCTCCTATCAGAGGGACAGATGGCCATCATCTACAAAGGAGAATGCTACAGTGAGTGTGTGTTAATCGCTATGAGATATATTACCTTATCCCCTCCGTGCATCTTCTTCTCCAGTTCTTTCCTTTCCTTCGCCATGTCTTGATGGAGGAGCATGTTTCGATCAGGAACGCTTATTCGAGTAACAGACGACCTGATAAGGAGAAACAGGAAAAAAAAAACAAGTGACTCTTCGTAACCTTAATAGATACACACAGTAGTATATAGTTGTTTAGTTTATAGTTGTTTAGTTTATAGTTTTTAGTGGTTTGGACAGTCAGAAGTTGCTGGGTCTTTTTGCCTTTATCATACCTCAGCAATACCAACAAGACAGATCCTACAGTGATAACAGACCAAACAGAAAATTCTTGCTATCAACTATAGCCGAAAGTACTCGGATGTTACAAAATTCAGCTCAACTTTGGAACCCACTCACTTCCAGCATCGAATGTGCAAGTATCATTCTTCACTGTTTTGGCTTTAGTAGATTGGAAAACTTTTACTTATCTCAACTTTGATTGCTTTCAAATCTTTTCTCATCATAAGTTTCACCAAATCACCATGGATGACCCCTACAAATGTTTATAAGAATGACTGTTAACCCATTCGTGACAGGAATTATTTAAAGCCTAATTTGATCAGCTTTTGTTCTTCAAATTGGCAACACTAACATTTTTATTTCATTGCTACATTTTCCTTATAAAACGTCATGTATCTGAAATGAATATAAATTGACAGAAATTATGATAAGTCAAAAAGTTGCCAATTTGCAGGGAAAAACGGTGATTTTAAACTTTCTATCACATTGCCAATTTAAGGATTTTAATGCTTATTTTCCTTTTAAAAATTTTCAGCATCAAACAACGAATATTGATGCAATTAAAATGGGCACAGTGTGTGTAGAATATTTTGCTCTTTCTGCTCATGTATTTGGTATGATTTTTAGGGCTTTGCATCAAAAGATATTAGGCCAAACCACAAAATGTGGACCTCTGTCACGAATGAGTTAAGGAAGAATTTGTCAGAAGGTGGCATTCCATCACATGAACAACAGCATATCCTCTGATGGAAGTGAATGGATCACAAAAGGTATTTTACCATACACTCCCCAGAGCGAACATTCAACTCTGGGTATTTTTTTAGGGTGATAGTCGATGGGGAGAATTACGTTACTCAAAATGGCCAGGAATCGATATGTTTGAAGTCAATGTGGAGCCAATGTGGTTGTGTCAGTATAACAGAGATATAAGTCTTATTGATTTCATCCTTTCAATACAAGTAAATTAAGAGGGCTTTTGTTCTGTTAAGCAAAACCTCTTCATAATATGTTATGACTTAATTCTTGATGCCTAATAACCTCAGCCACTGGCAAAGAGAAAATGGCTTGCAGATGTCTGCTAATGTTTGACTTCACTAATGATCATGAGAGCTTCTTCAAATAGCAGCACTACATTCATGAAACCACTTAAATATATCATTACTACCAGCCTAAATTATTTTTAGTTCCACTGTGCCTAATTATGTCTATTAACTTTTTACAATCTAATTTTAGATCTGTGATCATGTACATTCATTTAGTTCTGATTTGCATACATTACCCACTACCCCGATATTATCCCTGTGGATGCATATTCAAATTAATATTCAAAGAGAAGCTCGAGTTCTGGGGCAAAGTTAAGAAATAATTTGTAAGCCTTCTCATTTTTTTAAAGCGAGTTCGGAAGAATATCATCATAACAACAGATTTCCCAAAAAGGACTGCTCTTCAAATGCCCTCATCCTTGAAATATGATGAGAAATATCTTAAGTGTTTGGGCCGAATTTTTATGCCACCTTTGTGTGTGGTCCCATGTACTCGTTTTGTTTGCAGTGCATGTACTTTTGAGTAAATTTCTTATCAATTTGATGATTCCCAAACTAATGCTAAACACCTGTTTTATTTCTCATTTGCTTGGAGAAAGATACATTCAAAATGAAATTATATGACCAGAACTCAAATTCTTCCTTGAATTTGTGCAGTTGTTATGTGGATATAAGGTATGACTGTAAAAATGTGTGAACTTATCATGATGATGACTTGAATGTAAAATTTGCATGATAGTTATATCGTGCTTGATTAACCCATAGAGGTACAGTGTCACCTTTAGGAGACGCTTTTGCAGTATCTGTTGGTCCAGACTGTTCGGCAGTAAATATTACACATGAGCAGAAAGAGAAAAATGCACTGAAAAATTTGAGCCCATTCCCATCGCCGTATGGTGTGGTGTTCTCGAATTAGAGCAGTTTAACTGTTACTAATCATTAAACTCTTTAAATCGGCAACGCAGTGAATAATACATAATCACTATTTCCATGTTCAAATTGGCAATTTCTGATTAAATTTTACAATTATATTTCATTTTGGTTTATGTTATATCCATATTTATTTTTTTCAAGCTATGTAAGCATGGAAAAAAATATTTTTTATTGCCAATTTGAGGTTTGAAGATGATTAATTTACACCTCAAGAAAGCTCTGTACTGCTATGGGTTAACATAAAATTTGGTATGAAGTAAAACATATACATAATTTGTTCATGCACAGATTACTGCAAAGTTACATTTTACCTGTTATTGTAAGCATATGTTTTGCACTGATATGATTATATGATGTTGCAATGGAAATATAATACTTAAAATCTTTTTTGTCTCATCATAGTTGAAATAAGTATTATTTTGAAATTTCTCATGCAATCAGAAAAAAATGGATTAAATGTCATATACAATTTCAACGCTTCCCCTTCAGAAATGGATACCATCATGCATGACTGAAAGAAAAACAATGAAAATCAGTTTATATTGTTAATTTTTTGTGTTGGAATGATATGAAAAGATGATATTGTGTGGATCAAATTTACAGGAGTACAATTATCATTATGTGAATGTGTTCCCTAACTTAATGTGATTACCACATACAAGTACATATAGTATCAATTAGAATGATACTCAAATACTGATTCCAAACTTACCATGATATCAAAATATATCAATTTTCATTTCACTTGACAATTTTTTTTAAAATGGGAACCATGATACTCTGATCATTGTAATTCATTCTCATTAGCTGTCATGGAACCAACTGATATAAAGATAAAAATAACAAAATCTTTGCATATATTTTCAAGCAGCACTCTATAAGCTGTACTTTATATTTTCACACAGCAAACAGCAAGAAAATAAGATTCACAATTTCATTGAAAGAGTTGCAGAAAGGACATATTCATATCAAACCTTCACTGTGATCAATAAAACTAAAACTTTATCACAAGTGATAAGACATAAGTGCAAAACATAGAATACAGATTTTGTGAGTGTGAAACATACAGAAAGCAGAGCGGCTTCTATTTTATGTAATTTGATGTACAGAAAATCTTTTTCGAAACCTAGATGTAATCATTTTCTGCACAAAGCACTGAAGTCCACTTTTACAAGCTAAGCTCTCAAGTTTTCCTTTGATGACCAACAAAACTAATTTTCACTGTCACATTAACTTCAATAACTGTTTATAGCCCTGTGCATCTAACTGTAAAAAAATTGCAATTAAAAAACAAAGCAGGACTGTCATCATGTTTACCTTTATCTATATTTCTACTACTTCCTCCTTTTGTTTTACAAGTTTTACAACAACAAAGCAAATTTAATACAAATTAGAAAACTGTAATATTTACATCAGAAGCTTATGAAAACATTGTTTTAAAATGTAAATGTATTAATATGACTTTGGTGAAGCACCATGAAACAAGAGGAGAGCAGAAGCATTTTATCATTTTGCCACACGCTAATGGCGAAGTTGTCGTAAACTTTGCGAAACTTTCTTCCGGATGAGAGGCTTTTGAAGGCTAGACATTTTGAGAGATGGACTGGAGAAAACAAAAAGAGATGAAGCAGGAACATGATAACGCAAATAATATAAGTTGCTCTCACACGCATGTCTTGATCACAGCTAGTTGAGAGAGAGTTGCGTTGTCAAAGGTCCCTCCTAACTGGTCAGTCATGTAATGGAGCCACAACAGCCCATTCCATGGCTTTGTGTTAGTTTACAGTAAAACGATTGATCTTTTGATTTTGGGTTCATTGGAATAATTTAAGCCCAATTTCGACTCAAATCATGTAGACCAAAATACCACATAATACAAATAAAAATACAATTATGGAAATCCACCTTTGGTGAATTTAAAATGAAGTATGGTTGAGATGCCTAGGACAGTCAAGATGCCCAAACTGACTCCAGAAGGACTTATTTGGGGCTACAAATTCGTCACAACTATCTCTCTCAATTAGTTATGGTTTTGATGTAAAGATACATTTCATTCACTATATACATCGTTAATAGAGAGAGCAATCTCTCTCTGAAAAAAATATAGAGTGAGGTAGAAGAGGAAGCGTTACTATGTTCTAGCATTGATGATACCTCAGCGAAACCAATTTACCTTTGATCGGATGATGCTCTTCGCAAGAAAAACAAAATGGAGAACACGTTAAGTGACTTAAGAAATACAGTCTTCTTATGCGAGACGTTAAAAAAGCACCAATGGAATACGCTGGGGAAAACTTGTCAATGATACATTATCTCTGGACTTCTGCATTTCTTATACATCCTGCAAAATCTAGTAAATCACTCCTTACTCACAACAGAGCC
The DNA here is from genome assembly GCA_029962745.1 of Echinometra lucunter. Lineage (NCBI taxonomy): Eukaryota > Metazoa > Echinodermata > Echinoidea > Camarodonta > Echinometridae > Echinometra > Echinometra lucunter. Next base: position 17,131,179 of record CM057171.1, read on the forward strand.
TCATCCCCCCCCCCTTTTTTTAATTCCCTATCTTTGTCTGTATGCTTCTCTCTCTTTCTCTCTTTCTCTCTTTCTCTCTTTCTCTTTCTCTCTCTCTCTTTCTCTTTCTCTCTCTCTCTCTCTCTCTCCTCTCTTTCTCTAACTAAGATTTTGTCTTCTTCACTCTCCTCATCCCCTTCAACTTTCACTCTATAAGCTCTCTCACCCGCTGCAATTATACCAACCGGTCCGGCAGCGTATTACATCCTGATCCCGAAGCTAATGATCACTATCTACTTCTTATTTTTTCTATGCCAGTTTTCATTTTATTTACACCTCTCTCACTCTCTCTCACTCAATTTGAGTGTCTCTCTACCTCTCTCTCTCTCTCTCTCTCTCTCTCTCTCTCTCTCTCTCACACACACACACACACACACTCAATTTGAGTGTTTCTCCCTCTTTCTCTCTGCTTCTTTTGCAAATTTCATCTAATCTGTAAACTGCTCAAATCTTGCTACAAGGCTAACTTGCTACAACATACAGTGCACATAAGTATGCTAATCAAAATTCTACAATATATGAGATTAGGCCAGTGCGATGTTTAGTATGAACCATCACTTTTCCCATGGCAATACGGTAATTAGTACTTGACATTTTGTGTTATGAAAATGCAATTATGCTGAACAACATTTTTTCTTTCTTTCTTGGATCTGTTCTACAGATTCTATTTATCGTAGGAAGAGCAATTTAATCAAAAAGAACAGAATCGATCAATTCGGTGGAATTTAAGTCACAGTAAGCAGTGAACAATAAGCCTCTACAGGTAGACAGATGATTTCAGAGCATAAAACAGGCTCCTATTCTTGCATCTTTTGTCAAACCGTTTTTCCCTTAATATCATTCTTCTGCCTCACATCCATTTGTTCTCTTTCCATTCTGTCTCCTTACTCCCCCTCTCTCTTTCTCGCTCTCTCTCTCCCATTCCCCCCCCCCCACATCTCTCTCTCTCTACACTTGCCAACTGTTTGAGCTACCAAATTTGAGAAATGAACTGAAAACTTTGGTAGGATTTCAAGACATTTTGTCATGTTCTATCTATTCTACGGGCACAGCATGAAGGTAACAGGGCATAGTCAAGAACCCTGAAACTCTACAAAGATTTATTGCAAATTCTTTTAACCCATTCATGACAGGAATTATTTAAAGCCTAATTTGATCAGCTTTTATTCTTCAAATTGGCAACCTCAACATTTTTCTTTTATTGCTACATTTTTCTTATAAAACATCATGTATCTGTAATAAATATAAATTGACAGAATGTATGAGAAGTCATAAAATTGCCACTTTGCAGGGAAAAAAGTCATTTTAACATTTTCATCACATTGCCAATTTAAGGATTTTAATGCTTATTTTCCTTTAAAAAAAATTTCAGCATCAAACAACAAATATTGATGCAACAAAATGGGCACAGTAAGTGTAGAATATTTTGCTCTATCTGCTCATATATTTGATATGATTTTTAAGGCTTTGCATCAAAAGTTATTAGACCAAACCACAAAATGTGGACCCTCTGTCACAAATGGGTTAACACGGTTGCAAATCAGTTCTGTCTGATCTGAAAAAAAAAAAATCATTTATCGATACAGTACGCAAATGCAAATTTGGTAAAGTAATTTATGGCAGGAATTTATCAAAGTGATCTTCTTTTGGCATATGCCATGTGATGAAAGACTAGCCCTTGCCAAGTAGAAAGCATATTTGTTGACAGAGCTCTGCTTACCCTTGCTAGATAACCCTTCTTATCTAGCTGCAAGTGATTTTTCTTTGATCTTCTTTGAAAAGTTTTATCATAAACCCTGTGAAATTGGTCCAATTTGACATGGTTGGTGTAAATGAATGACTCTTCCAAATGTTTCTATGCATCCCGTATACCATGTGATGAAAGACAAGACCTACAAGTCATGTAGCCTGGGGGAAGCCTGGGGGAAGTCTGGGGGAAGCCTGGAGGATGTTTGGGGGAGCCTAGAGCTCTGACAAGCAAGCCACAAAGAAATAACCCACTTTGTCTGCTGAATTATTTGGGGGGAAACATAATGACAATTGTTCTTTTGATATTTTCTTTGAATTCTGATATCCTTTGTGCAGTCATTGAAGCTGATAATCATTTTATAGACATCGCTCAAGTATCTCAGCAGTTTTCAGGTTCCCAGGTACACTTCAACAGAAGAAAACTAATTATTACAATTGTTTAATTTAATTGTATGATAGTGACAACAGTCGACAGTAGGTGGCAAAGGGTTAGCTACAAGCAATGTTTGATAACTCTACTTCAAGAAGTATTAAAATAGACCCATGGAATTGTTCCAAATGAATGAATTCTCCAAAATGTTATGGTTCATCCCACATACCAGGGTTCCCCAATAACTTTTTTGGTAGGGGGTCTGGACTGCAATTCCAGGCCCTGTATTTATTGAGCCCTAGGTTAAAATTCTTTAGTTTGGGGCTCTGGACCCACATTTTGGGGGGCTCTCGGGTCCCAGGCACCAGTGAATGTCAAGCCCAGCATATATACCATGTGATAAAGAATGAGACTTAGCCTAGAAGAATGCATGTTGAAAGAGCTCTAACCAACTGGCCACAATAAATAACCCTTCTTATCCAGGCGCGGATGATTCTTCTCTGATCTTCTGTAAAACTTTCAAACATGAATTTGCAAAGTTGGTCCCATTTATCTAGAATGATGCAAATGAAGTTCTTCTTCCAAATAATCTTCTTTATCCCATGAACCAATATGAAAGATAATAACTACTAGCCTATTAGAAAGCATACTGAAAGAGTTCTGGCAAGCGAGAAAAGGGCATTATTAAACTGAGCCGTAATGAGCCAGCGGTGAAGATGACCCTTCTAATCTAGCTGAAAGCAAATCTTCTTGCATCTTCTTTGAAAGTTTGAAAGAAAAACCTGCGAGGTGGGTCCGATTTATCCTGGTTTGCCTGAAACTTCCGCAACAGTCTAAGTGCCAACTCGATATCCTCTTCATCGGTCCTATGGGATTCACGACGAGTACTACCCTTCCTGGAATTGTTGAAAGTAAAGGTTTATTTTATCTCACTGCTATTAAGAAAGCATTTATATGCCTGTGAGTCAGACACAAGAGGACCTACAGCTTTAAGTCCTCACAGAGGGACTATGTATCAAGGATCCATACCTTACCAAAGGCCACTGATGCATCAACTTGGTTTTGAACGTACAAACCTCCTGCGGCCCGTAACACAAAGGTTTGCGATCAATCACAAATTTGAAACAACCATTCTGATTGGTCCAGGGTCACCTTTTTGAACGAGATGCGCAACTTTGTGATTGATTGCAAATCTTTGTGTTACGGGGCCCTGGTTACAAAACCACTGTTCTTTCCCACCAAGCAAGGTAAATCGGCAAAAGACTGACCGACAGTGGATTCTTCTGAGTGATGCATCAACTTGGTTTTGAACCGACGACCTGGTAACAAAACTACTATTCTCCCACTGACCAAAGCCAGGGCTGAGCAAAAGCGGATTCTTCTGAGTGAAAGTGTGCAAAATTTGGTATGATACTGTGCTGACAACAGCCTTGATGGGAGTTTGAGGAGATCTCTTTTAAAAGGTGTAGTTTCAAACACTTAGCCCAGGGGTGTCCATTCGATTTATATTTTGGGAGACACTGTCTAAAAATTTGCTGACAAGCAAAAAAAAAAAAAAGGTCCTCCTCCTAAAATGGGGAGGGGGGGGGGGACATACCCAATTTGTGTCCCCCACTCTTAAAAATTCCTCTGAATGAAATATTATAAAAGTGGAAGCAAACTGCTTATGACTGCTTTGCACAGCAAGAAATCATCAGAAACAGTTTACCTATTCTGCACAATGAAACTTCATGGAATCTTGACCCATGGCCGAAACTACAAATTTTCTATTTATTTATTTTTTTAAATTTAAAAAACAGGAACATTTTTTGAATATTTTAGAATAATATCATGTTAATTAATTCACTTTTTATCTTTAATCCATGTTGCAATGGTATGATTCAGGACAACGTAAAAATACCCCTTATAATTTCTGTTGGTAGTGAAAACGGAAAAGAGATCACCACACTCCATGGTATTATTTCTCCTCCACACATCCAATACACACGACTGACCCACATAGCCCGCATCACACCCAAAATATCACACAGTGCTTCATATGTATACAAGCCCATATCACAAACAAAAGAAACTGTCGTTACAAGTAGGCATAAGGTTCAAAAAAAGGCTGACCAGCGTTGCACAAATTTAGGAAGATTTTTTTTTTTTTTTCAAAACACAAAATATACAACCCCCCTGCAAAGTAGGGTAAGTTTTGAATGTTAATGCTTTGGTGCAATTTTTTCACACAAATTACCACACCTCCTTCTACATCGTAATATGCCATGGAGGCGTTTATATGCATATATGAACAATTTGCATAATTACAGCAATTTAGGGTTTTTGTGCACTTTTTACCTCTCCCCCCCCCCCAAATAAATAAATAAATAAATACATAGGCCCTGGTCTCTTTTATGTATGATCCACATGGCATATGATAGATAGGTCCTTTATGACTGCTTTCTAATTCGATACACTGATGCACTGGAGAGGGCAAAATTGCGGTGCAGATGTTTGTGCACAAAAGTTTGCCATGTGTGGAGGGACTTGAGGGGAGCCTCGCATTTGACAATTTCTTTTGCTAAGCTATATGGTTCATGATAATAAGCCTGTCTGTTTTGTTAGTGCAATGTGTACTTGATGACGAGCAATGTTCAGGGTATACGATATCTTCATGTCATACATTTCTTTTAAAAAGGAGCATATTGTTATTCCTGTAGCAAACTTAACCCTCAAAAGAACAAAAATATTTAGAAACATGTCAAAATATTTTCAGTTCACATTTTTTTTTGGGGGGGGGGTGTATCATAATTTGGCACTGACTGGAGCTTAATCAAAAGCAAAAAAAAAATGTTTCTTTTTTTTTCTTCATGATCTAATTTTAAAAGCCTACTAGCAAATCAAATATTTCTTCCTTTTGTTTACTCATAAATGAATGTAGCTCCCTTTTTTCTATCTTCTTTCCTTTTTTTCTATTTTGCACATATCTTTTAAACAAAATTTTTCTTTCAAAGCATGTAAAATGAAAAATATTGATTGATACTATAGCTCCACACAATTGGCTGGGACAAACTGAGTGATAAAAAAAAACAAGACATTCACAAATAAATGAAAGCATTTTATGGAAGAACAACTGGCAAGGACCAATGAAATTATGGATTCTTCACATAAAACATTATTTCTCGACGTTTTTTAAGTTTACACCTGAACATGCCCGTTGCATAGAGGCCTAATGTTAGTAACACTGGTCGCCGAAATGCAAAAGTATTTATTCATCTATTTTCAGAACAATCATAATAGTAATAATAATTGTAAAAAAAAGAGGGAAAAAATAAATAAAAGCATAATACATACCCGCTACCAGACGATGACAATCGTTGTCTGCAAATAGTCATATAGTCATATTCACTCAATAATGATAATAGGGGCACTTATGTAGAGATTACACATAATTTATCAATGTCCATAAATACCATTAGTACTTGACTAAGACACATCCAGAAATCCAATTAAACATATATAATCGGTTGACAATTATCATAGATTAACAAAAGAATATGGAAAATCATTAAAGCAATTCATCAGAAAGATTATTATATTATGGAAGGCATAAATGATTTAAATTGCTCAATTTTCAGGGAAAAGTGTTACTGACTTAATTTCAGTGTGTACTTACTGTCTATAGAGTAGAAAATTGTTATTCAGAGAGCATAAAATTAAGGCTTGAATATATTCAATTTGGCACCATATTCCATCTCTGCAATGAAAACATTTTGCTTTCAACGGAAAAAAGGGGGAAGAAAATAAACTGATTGGAAGACAGATTTCTTTGCAGTGTGTATTTTAAAAAATAACTAAATCTATAACAAATTTACACAAGCGATAGACACACTCTATATTAAGACAAGAAAAGTTCAATTAGTGTTTAGTCGCACGGGAATCCATCATCCTCTCATGGTTAAACATTAGTTGCCCAAGAAGTATTAGTATCTAATTCTTGAAACCACATCATGCCCATTTTTGTATTTTTGTGCTTGTAATTTCAGATAGAGAGTCATCCAATGGAAACTGGGTCTGAAGATATATGTAGTCTGGTTTGTGGCTTTTAAAACTGGAAATGCATATTAGCAAAATATATCCTCAGCAATTTATTTTCAACCTTTACATATTTCAGTAATACTGCCTCCTAAGATACACCAAAGGGTCAACGACGTGACGTGTAACAAATTTTCATACTGCTAGGATCATCTTACTTTAGAGAATATTTATGAGCAATTCGCAAGTATGAGCCACTCAAAGTGATTAAAGCTGAAAATGCAGAATTGCTTTGGTAAAGATATGATACAATATGGAGTTTACAGAATAAAGACTACCTGATATTCCTATTTTTAGCAGCTTCTGAATTATGGGATCACTTCAATGAACAGGAAATCATACATATAGGCAAAATGCAGAAGGATATGACTGACGACAATTGTGAATTTTTGCACAATATTATAAACTTTTTTTTTCTCTCGCAATTTTTTCTTTTTCTTTTTATGGAGTTCTTTTTTTTTCTAAACTTTTAGTTCTTAAAAAAAAAAAAAAATAGTATGAGCAATTAGGAAAATCATTTATCCAAGAACACGCATGAATCCTCATGTGAATTGCTCTGTCAATCCGTCCTGAGGTTCTCCTCTTTCAAAAGAATTTCCCCAAACAATTTATAGCTTTGTTTGTTCTGAACAATCATTCTAAACTAATAATCTGCTGACTCTAATCTATATATACCAACCTCCTCTTTTCACTTTCATGGTGAATATCAAATCAGACTTCCTTTTTTTCACTTTCATTCAATTCACAGTTCCTACACAAAGTCACCTTGCTTTTTAAACATATCTGTCTATCATGTTTATGTTTTATGGTCATAAAAATCACGTTTCTTTCAAAACTACTCATCACTGACTCATGGGTTTCAAGAAGTTTCGCACAGGAGCTAAACATAAATTAATGTAAAATCTACAAATCTGGAAAGTAAAAATGCATATGAGGAGGAAGCCGGCTTACGTATACTATGTATTCAATGTGCACTCATAAGGGCCCTTACATAATGATTAATCTGATAAATATATTGTAAAAACAACAAGTTTTTTGAATCACTTCTCCTTCAGCTTTCCCTCTAATTATTTCATGAAATTCGGAGAAGTCATGGCTTTGCAAGATTATACAAAAAAATATGCAACTTTTCAAATCACGTAATATTTTGTTGAAGGTCTGAACGACTCGCTGCACTGGGTTAATATTAACTTGACCTTCCTTTCTGTGTTTACATAGTATTAATGACTTTTGAAGAATCAAGACAAGCTCATAAAACATTTCAGGGGTTATTCACTCTGTACTGCATTGGGGTGAATGATATGAGAGTATCATGACTGATGAAGTTGTGGCAAAATGGAAGTTGGATGTTCAAAAACTCAGATGCCATCACACTTCACCAACCTTCAGATCAATTACGTAAAGGCAAGTACAGACGGCTTCTCTGTGGTGTAACCATACTCTCCAACATTACCAGGAATTCTATGTCGTGGGGATTTTGAATTCGTTTACACACCTGTGCACCTGCATACACTTCTTTACATCACACCTGAGTACAGGTTCACATATGGCTCAGATAGCCCCTTTCAGATATGTCCAACACCATGGACTTACATCAGTATATATCACGTCTATTTATTCCAGTCGCAACTGAAACCAATGATGAAATGGCATCCGCAATGCTGCAATGAGGGTGCCATTGCAGGAAGTCACCCAAGAACACACCTCTAGGCTAGAAAACAATGCAAGTTATTGAGCAAGATTAAAGTTAAGCAGCTTAGAGTGTGCAGTGTGAACTCACCTTCGTTTCAATGGTGGAGGTACTTTTGTGTCGATCCTTGGAGCGGTTGGCTCGTCCTTCTTCATCTGAAAGCAAAGAGGACACATGCAAAACGATAACTCAACATTGAAACAGGCGCGACTACGTGCACGTGAGGGACATACGTTCACACAAACACACACGGGTAGGCCTGCATGAACAAGTTCACCTTGAAAAAAATGGAAGAAACAAAACTAACCAATATCTCTAACAAACTCACTTTTATCAATATAACATTTTTCAATGAAAAGATGTGGTCCTTTCAGACCTGTGGCTCTGAACACTAATGTAACTTTTTTTCAAAGTGTATGAAGATGTTGGCACTATGAAATTACTCCATACTCTGTGATTTTTAACAAAAAAGTTAATTTAAATATAACTCCATGCGATTTCTTCCTTTGTGTAACATATTACTAAAACCTGAATGTGTAAGCCCCCCCCCCCCCCCCATAACAAAGTGGGGGCTAATCCGGGAAACCTGCCTGAAGTTAAAACAAACATTTGAAATAATCACTGAAAAAAAAAAATTGTTATCACTGATATCTGATTTGAAACCCCGTAAACTGCTAATTAGGGCACCGGAAAAGGGGGAAAAGGGCCTTCACAATATCTTCAGTCATTGCACTGAAATGAATAAAATATTTGAATGCATTCAGTAGACTTGAAAGCCTTACTTAAGAAATATGGATTTTTAACCTGGATTTTAGCCTGGATCTACATTTCATTCAAGATACTAACATAATCTTTTAATTACTACACACATTCAATTTATATCGATCATGAAAACAATGACCTTTGAAACTAAATTAGCTTCAGATCTCATTAAATTGCACACATTTTTGCCCATGTCGAAAATTCAAAATGTAAGGAACTCTCACACAGGCCTATGACATAATCATTCACTACCATGTATACAGTACATAACATTTAGTACAATAAAGTACAGTGTTAATGTACATAAAATATATACACACACCTGCGTATAAATAAAGAAAAAGAAAGTCACTAAAATACAAACTGCTTTTAAAAATTCCTTTCTGCATGTCTAATATGACCAAAAAAAAAAAAAAAAAAAACTAAATAAAACCAAAGACTCTTAACATTCTTTCAGAAATGAATATTATAGGACTCCAACCCCATTTTTGGATGACCTATAAAATGTTTAAAATACACACTATGGTTATGTCAAGATGGTACATCGATTCCAACATCAATTCTGAAGAAATCACAACACAATTACTGCAGGCGTCTGTGCGTGTTAGAGTAGAAGGCAATACAGGTACCTTCACAATTCAAGGCTTAGTAAAGCTGAGCCCCCCACCGACAAACACTTTTTGCACTTGGGTTATGACACACGACTTTGAGTACACTTGCTTCTTTGGGGAGTCGAATTCCCCCTTTTAACACGCACAATGTTTTACAACTATTCTACATTTGGCCGACGTTATGGGTTAGCAGTTTGAACGCAGTTGTCAGTTGCCTGTGTCACAACGCAGGAAATTACTGTCTGACATTCTTACCAACATAAACACAACAGGTAGATTTCTTGAACACTTGTACAATTACAAGAAGGTTGAAACATCCTTTTTTCCATTACATACAACAGTCCCACAAAAATAAACAATTTCAGCTTGTAACTTCCCAAGCATACCAATAAAACTATAGATCATATCTTTATCTAGGCATAAAGTAACGGTGTAATGAAAGTGAATCCCTTAATATTTCTCTAATAGTCCAAAAATCATCCTAAAATGTGATAGAGATATGGATTAAAACTTTGAATAACACTTTTAGTTTACATATTGTTACAAACATCACATATTTATATATATATTGGTACAAAATTTCAAACAAAGAGTAGACACATTTAAGCGTTTGTGCTCTAAAAGGAAAAGAGAAAAACAGTTGAAGGCAATAAATGAAAATAATGATAAAAAATAAACATTTCAATGAGACATGAAAGACATTTCCAGATAACATTTGTAAATACTAGACTTCCAAACATGACAAATAAAGGATTTTTCTTCTTTTCATTTAAAATGTTGAAAGTGATTTGAAGATGCAATAGTGCTTTTTCGCTCATTGAGTTACTAGCCAGCCAAACGCATGGCTCAGGCATACAAAAATACTTCAAGCAAATTCATTCGCTTTCCAATAGAAACATGTTTGTGCTACACACCACAAACAAACAAAACAGAAATAAAAGAGAGGGGGATGGGGGGATCGTCAGGGAGGCTGGAGAATATCAACATGGAAGAAAAGGGAAGAAGGGGGGAAAATGAGAACGAAAGAACAAGGCCTCGCTACGGAAAGTGCAAACTATTTATGGAAACCACAAACTGCAAAGTGTCTTATTCATGCACAGTTCAAATCGTGTAAGTGCAGAAAAGAACATTTACGAGGCATGAAAATATACAAATCAATATATAATTTCAGTATTTTCATACTTTCGTGTTTAACATCAAATTATATGTATTGTTCTTTCAAGAAATATGACATCAGTTCCACATTATGCTCTTCTTTTTTTCTTTCAAAACCATGTAAATGTCATTGCTAGAATAACCAACGATAAAAATTAAATGACTTTACAAGGAAACAAAAGAAAATTTCCAAGTAATAGAAAACATTCTCTCTCCAAGTAATAGAAGGCATTCTCTTAATCTTTTTATCAGCTTTAAAAATAAGTGATTTTCTAAAAGAATTCATATATTACATTATACTTTAAATATTGCATGATAAAAAATTAAAAAAACTCTTCCTAATATATTTGTAAACTTAAAAGAAAAGAAAATTGATGATTTATGTCTTTGCAGTATTCTAAACTGGCAACTCCATGAGCTGTAACTTCAGACTTCCAACCCTTTCATTGCAAGGTAAAACTAACTGTTACCTACTTAAATCTATCGCGTTGTATGTACACCTTTTATAGACCATTTCAATCAGCTGGCTTTGGAATTCTGCAGACTACAGAAATGCCCAAATGAACTGCCTAAGAAAAATTTGAAAACACAAAGTTCAGGCCTGTGCGCTTTTTTCTACTGACACACAAATTTTGGCCTTGCTTTCCAAAAGGGTTATTTTTCATCTGACTGCTACATTACACAAAAATTCTTCCTTTTTTTCCTTTGAGCAAGTGTTGAGAAAACATTCTTTGTATCCTAACTGGTAAAATTTCAATAGCCATGATCTACCACTAGACTTTGTATGTTATTCTATTGGTCATTTGTTCATCTATCAAATCTGCAATACAATATCCCAAATCCTAAAATGATGGTTTCTTCAGAACGGTGCTATGACATATGCACCAAAGTTTGCTTCAGACTTTATTCTGCCAAAGATATAGGGTTTAGGGTCAGGGTTACGGTAGAATTTCTTGTAGAGACATGAAGTTTTGAATACAATTAGTGCATGAAACTGATATTAAGCCATTGTCGCCAGGGCGTGAGTCATAGAACCTTTACGACAGCCACTGGCAGATCATTTCTCAAAATAGAGTCCAAGTGACTTACTCCCCGTTACATAGTACAGGGTCACATAAGAGACATTTACCCAGGACAGCTGATTAGTATGGGCCTAGGCTTCCACTCTTTGTTTCAGACCCTTTGCTTCCCCATTTTGATATCTAAATTTTTCTCTCAACCTTTGGCTGTACTGCAGTAGTGAATACTTAAATAACTAGCATGAATTGTGAAAAGCTGTTCTTTATCACAATATCTGTCAGTAGAAGATACACATCTTACAAATTGCCAATGCTCTAGATGACAAAAAAGGTCCCAGAAAGTAGACTACGTTGCGGTACAGGAATGTTCATGTATACAAGGGTCTGATTGAGGATCTACAGTTGTTGGACTGGAATTTACATTGTATACATGTCTCATTACAAAGGTTCTACTGCTTAGCCTTCCTATTCAGACTTAATAAAACTATATCCTGGTTTTGACCCACCAGTATCATCTTTCCTCCATCATCACAATTTCTGTAGTACATGTACACTTCTGTAGAATATTCCACCATTATTCCGACAGCCAAAAAGCTATACAAGTGAATATCAAACAGCCAATAGGGACTAACCCTTCTAAAAGAAAAACAAGCTAATAATAATAATATAAATACAATAAAATGAATTAAAATTCTTCAGTTAGATGTCCACTTCATTTGATTTGAACATGCTTTTCCTTTGCACAGACCCATACAATGCTTTAACAACTGGATTCTAAAATATCGTAGCATCCTTAACATTACTACTGTTTACTAAAACTACTCTAATAAGCTTTTTGTCAGTTACTTTAATTTAATTTATTTGCATTCTAATGTATTTTTGATAATTCTCCAAAGAATTTAAGAAATTATTTTTATTTCCAACATGAACGATTTCAAGTATTCTCTACCTATTTCAACATCAAAAACTCCACTTTCAAAAAAACAAAAAATGTTACAAATTGAGTCTGGTACGAAAGCTACAGTGACTCCTGTGGTATGGTTGCCAATTTGCAGATGAGTCAGGGAGGAGAGATAATCTATCATGTGTTTTCTGAGTTTGGATAAGTGACAATGGAATGTTGCACAGAGCCTCATCTCCCAGACTTTCTTCCTACGGCTCCCCCTTACATTTCAGGGTACAGGTCGACCTTTGAGTCATATCACATCTTCCTTGAATTTTTTCTTTCTTTTTGATACTACCTCCTTAAACTTCTTTCCCATTTTAAATACATGTCTAATTTTTTTGAATTTTTAATGTACTAAAATTAAATAAAAGGCTTGAAATGTTTTTTTTTTTTCATATGCAAATTTACTTTCAGGATGGCTGTCGGTGTTTCCCCATGCATAAGTAAACATAATTATCCCATTCTTAATATAGTGATTATTTCACTCTTTCCCATACTCCATGTGTCTGTAAATAGGGGAAAACCCTGGTGTATGTGGTCCACCTCCACACCCCCAATCAGTGATATCGGGAGGAGAGACCTCAGGGTTACAGTGATTCAGTTCGCTTTTCGCCTCCCAGGCACAGGTCACGCCAAACCAAACAAATAATAATAATAATAATAATAACTGTGATAATACAAAGCACAGAGTCTACTTTCTCGAGAATATGCAGTTTAGAAGGAGCCTTGTGGCAAGAAAGCACTAATTTGAAACTGCCTAATGACAGCTAGAGAAATCAACGAACCATCACTTGAGTGCCACATTCATAAACTATATCTCCCTTTTCCCATTTTGACAGACCCACATTCAAGAACGAATCCAACATGACTCCCCTTCCTAAACGCTCGATGCAAACCAAGCTCCTACAATGTACCTTTCCAAGAATAGAAGAGGTGACCGTGACGGCTTGCCTGGTAATAGCTTGCGCAAGCTACTGCACCATCACGCCAGTGACATACGTCTAATATACTTTAGCAAGAACATATCTATATCCCATTGCCCTGTTGACAGACCCGTGTTAAGAGAATGACACGATTCTGACCCCCTTCCCCTGAATGCTCATGTAAGTGCGATCCTAGCTCCTATTTTCCAAGAATAGACCGGTCACGGAGTGCACTGGAAGTGATGGTTTGCAGATGACAAGATAAGTAGCAGTACAGAGTGTTAAAGTGGGTATCAACGAGAAAGGGATCTCTTACTGATATTTTGTCTTACGAAATGTTTGGAAATCTCAAAGTCAAAAGTAGCATGCAACAGCTTTAAAGGCAGATATCAGTATATCCCAAAAGCCTCAAAATATTTTAAAACATTAAGCCAAGTAGTACCTACTGCTGTCTAAAATGATTGTGTTCTTTATGACATTTAACCTAATCTGTTAAATTTTAATTTCATCAATCTACTGTCAATAATATTTCCAAAAATTGTAACTATAAGACCTAATTTTCATAGAATAAACTTCCTGAAACCACCTAAGATACACATATAAAATTTAATAGATGTAATCTGAATGCTGTACAAACTCGTAAAAGTAACTTTTGACAGTAGATCAGATATTCCATCTGAACATTTCCCCTATTTATATTCAACATATGACAGTGACAATCATAAAAGAGCAATTGACATTTTTCCCACTTTTATTGCCCCAGAACAAACCTACCACCACTGCAGTATTCCATTACCAATATCAACCATGATACACACAATTTATGAACGTAACTTCATCATAAATTGAACTTCATAAACTCTTGAATCTGAGAACTAATCCCCCTGAAGAGAAAACAATATTGTAGCTATGCATCCAAAAGTAATCAGAAATTTCTAACTTTCTGCAAAGACATTTAAAATTCCACATTCTATTTGTCTTTTTATTTGTGTCAAATTGCACTGAATATATCAAATTTTAAACTCAACATAGCCAAAATATTAATCTTAGAATAAACCAATGAAGAAAAATTAAAGATGCTGTGACTGGTTGTCCAAATGGAACTCTTAATCATCAATGTGTGCATTAACAATTAAGTTTGAACCTATTCATGACAGAAATCATTTGAAGCACTATTTGATCAGCTTTCATTCTTCAAATTGGCAACAATGGTAATTATCTTTTATTGCTGCTATTTTCTTATAAATAGTCATGTATCTAAAATAAATGAAAATTTATTTAAAATATGTTGAGGTGCTAAAAAGCTGCCAATTTGCCTACTGGAAAAACAGTGATTTTGAACTTTCCGTGACATTGCCAATTTAAGAATTTTAGTGCTTAATTTGTAGAATGTGTAGAATTTTTGGCTTTTTCTGCTTATGTGCTTGATAGGGCTCTCTATCAAGAGTTGCTGGGCCAAGCCATACAATACAGACCTCTATCATGAATAGATTAACAATCTTGAAGTTGTCTACGCTTGTTTTTTTTTTTTACTTACTGATGCTTGTTTCTTTTTTAGTTCCTCGAGCCATTTCAGAATTTCTTCGTCTGCTAAATCGAATGCTGTGTGATTCTGATTAGAGATGGGTTAAGAACAAGAGGTAAAACTGATTTTTAAAGTCTTCATGAAAACATGATACTGCATAGTTTCAAATAGCCTTTCAATAGGAACAATGGTTATTTGAGAACCTTCTCTTCCAATGTCTTGACTGCTGGTCCCGGTTATATTTCAGAAAATTTGATACCAATAACCAATAACATTTTAAGGTAATCGATCTAAGCTATCAGAACTGTCAAACTGTCAAATTGATTGAGCAAATTTGAAATAAAATTTTGACAACTGCTGAAAAGTTTTGTGAAATAGAAACCTGGTGTGAGAAAGAAGGGGACACTCCAAAGCTTTGGAAATTTTACCAAAATATGATAGACAAAAAAGAATGTTTCTGGAGGCATTTGAGGTTTAGGGGCTTAAACAGAGTCAGGTAGTCTTTCTCTGAAAGTCTCTTGCGAAAAAAATTTCACAACATCAAAATGCAACAAATTGTGAGGCAAACATACCATTAGTTGACATGTGAATAATTATCAGGGGGTGTTGACCATAAATTTGCCATGGGGAAATTTTGAGATCTCAAGCTACACTTCCATGTCTACGAAAAATCAAGCATGTTGTCGTTCCATGGATTAAAAATTTTGTCTAATCAAACCGCCTATCAAATTGGTGAAACCTTTCCTTCCAATCCTTCCCTTATCAACAGGGAAATCCTTCGGAATCCTTGACACCACTTACTTTCTCAAGATGAGCCCCAAACTTACTAATCTATTTTTTGCGTCCATATCGCACATGGCTTTTACTAAAACCTCGCAGGCATCTTTGTGACCCCAGTGTGACGCCGCATGGAGGGGCGTCCACCCGTCATTGTCTTTTGCGTTCACGTCCACCCCTGCTTGTATAAGAAGTCTATGGAGAGAGAAGAAAAGACAAATGGAACAGACAGAGATGAATGGGTGATTGGTTTGTTTCACCTGACTGTCAGGAACGCATGCACGCTTGTAAGTAAGCAACCCGAGGACCGCCAGCTTTAAATCCTATCCGAGTTACCTGCTAACGAGGATTAATTAAATAGCACTAGCTCATCGACTGTTTCGAATCCAGGTCACTAGACTGCGAGATCAGTGCTCTACCAACCAAGATCTCAAGCCTACTCAATTGTTAAGAGTACAAGTTATGTTTTCCCTCATTGCAATGTTGGAGAAATCAAGAAAGGACATAGTCTTCTTTTTTTTTTTCTATTTATTTATCATCAAAGATGAATAAGAAGAGGTTGATTTAAGGCCAACTTTTAGTCTGAAAATAAAATATTTTGTCCATATGAGCAGAAAAATCAGACAAACAGTGTCTTTTTTTTTTTTTTTAAGGACTGAAAATTTGAAGATAAGGTGGATCAACTCAGCCCTTTGAAGTTCCTCTCCTACAGATATAAGGAACCCTGGCCCCAAGAAGAAACATTGAGCTAATCTAGTCTTGCTCCCAGGCTGTGACATGAACACCTTGAATGCGGGGTCCGAGGGATGACGTCAGATGAACCACAGGGTAGAGATTACTTAGCACTTAGTCAAGTTTTCTTGCTTTGTTTTTTCTTGTGTCCCTGGGCCCCCCCGGCCTATCAACAGAGCCGACAGAAAGGCCAAGCCCTGTAACATCTTTCATCTAGCTGAATGATCCAGTGCATACACGTCACATCCTGCATACATATATTGTAGTGCTGTAGCATTCAGCACTTTACCATGTTTCTTCAAGGGTAGATAATCTTTCATCCTCAAAGTTGCAATATTGTTTTACTACAATTCTCACAATGACTACTTACTCCATAACTTTGATATAACCCTCACTGGTGATGTGACACACACTTCAATGGGGAAAATTGCTCCAAGCTTTATTACATCTATCTAAAACCCCCTTAGCAGGACAAACAATGTAGGACAGTGGCCCCTGTTTTTAGAAATTGCATATCTTGGACTTGTTTAAGACTCATTCACATAAACAGCAGTCAAAACGCTGTTTAAAAGATCCCACGCTTCATATTTCTGTATGCCATAGCTCTCTCGGGCGGATAATCTCTGACAATACGATGTTATACAGATAATGAATGTTTATGAGTGCAATGGACAGAATATTTCATGAGGTGAAAGATGAAATGATCCATTCAACTCGGCTGCGCCTCGTTGAATGGATCAATAATTTCATCTTTCACCGAATGAAATATTCTGTCCATTGCACGAATGAAAAAACATTCATTATTTGTTTTATATGACACCTAAAAATAGATCAAATCGCAATAAATCAAAAGCGCTATACGCTAGCGCGCTGTTCGTGGTGCACATTCCAAACGCAAGCGTTTTACGTACGTATATAGTGTGCCGCCCAGTGCCGGGCTCTCGGCCAGCGTGCAATGGAGCAAATCGTATGGATCCAAAATTGCACGGTAAATGGAGCCACTTTTGCACGATTGATGACGTCATAGTGCAATGGGACAAATGATGAATATCAAACAACCAATCAAATGACAGGGATCTATCTAGGTGTCATATAAAGTAGAATAACACACAATGGTAAGGAACATGCGATATGTCACTCATCCCTTCATTTAGTTCACAAAAAGGCAAAGCGGTTAAACGCTTCATATCTGAACAAGCCTATACTAATACCCAATTATTATGACTTCATGGTTTGCTGTTATTTAATTCATTACAATCATCCTGATGGCTACTTACTCCATAATTTTGATATATCCCTTAGCAGAGGCAACATGGAGGACAGTGGCTCCTGTTTTCGGATGCCGCCTATCTTTCACTTGTTTGCTGTTTAGCCATTGTTTGGCATTTTCTAACAATTATCATCACTTTACGGTTTGATGTTATTTAATTCATTACAATCATCCTACTGAATACTTACTCCATAACTTTGATATATCCCTTAGCAGAGGCGACATGGAGGGCAGTGGCTCCTGTTTTCGGATGCCGCCTATCTTTCACTTGTTTGCTGTTTAGCCACTGTTTGGCATCTTCTAACATTTTGTCCTCCTCCTCCGATCTTGCCTGTTCTACATCTAAATCTGCAGGAGGAAAGTGGAAGAGCATGGTGAAAGTGACAATGATGACAATGATGATAATGATGGTAATAAGAAGAAGAAGAAGGAGGAGAGGAAGAAGAAATATAACAATAATGAAAAAAGATAATTATGTACAAAGAACAATAATAATAACAATAACAACAATAAATGAATAACAATAACAATCTTCATCATCATCACCACGACAACAATAACAATAAACAGCGAAAACTACATCTTGTTTACACAGGGTAGCGTCATCAGTGACTATCTTATGCTTTTCTTCCTGGGGGCACCTAAATCTTAAAGGGCCCAGAAACTGAGAAATCATGGAGAAAAGCAAGGTGCTCTCGGATGAGAGAGGGGGAATGCAGTTGTTCTCGAGTTTCAAGACAAGGGATAATCTATTCTGAATAACTGTGATTTATTGCCCTGTGTTTCAAATTTTGCACAATGAAAAAGCAATCAAACAGCTAGTCGTATGGAAAAACAATTACACGGCTAGCTAGCTCTCTGGGAGAGCCTGAGGGGTGTTACGTAATCTACAGCAATGACGTGTCGGGGGAAAGACAGTGAAGAGCAATGGCTAGACCAACCAACCAGAAGTAAACTATGTTTTGTATTTTGAAATATTGGAGCATCATACAAGATGCTTCTTCGAGTGATCATGATGAGACCCGTTAAGAGTCTGAAGACTTGAGATTGTGAGAAATGTGAGAACCCAAAGTATGTGACTAGACTAAGTTCGGTCAACGTTGTGCTGTCTGAACTTTTATCGCATTAGTCCGACGGGCTCGCATAACGGACGGGGTATAATGTACAAGTAAACAAGCCTTTTGCAATTCACTTTCCCCATGATTTCTCAGTTTCTGGGCCTTTAATATTACCCATACTCCAGCACATCTGTTGCCCCCAAGAATGTTTAATGTGATTACACAATGGTTTAAAAAAATTGATATATGATCAAGAATAGAATTCTAAGAACAATAACATTAAAAATTTGATGATTTTCAATCAAAATCAATGCATTTTGGCAAATTATTTGTGATAAGTCAAGGGTTGACCTAAAACTTTGAGTATGAGGTATGACGTAGATGTGGTTACCCATCTTCGCACTCGTTGCAGTTGTGGTGCGCGCTACATTATGTATTATACCTTGCACGCATTTTGCTAGAACTGCGCGACAAGTTAACTTGAAACTGCAACACAGCTGAGGGGCCAAAAATAGGCTGAAATCTTACCATATTTTGTTTTTTTCTTGGCAACACGACTTTTTTTTAAAACTTTAGGCAGATGATTTTCTGCTAATAAAATCGTGCTCTTACAAATGAAGGAACATTGTTTCAGCATTGGGTACCCCCTTTAAGGAATACATCCTACCAGGTAATAATCATTCACTACACCTAGGTCAAGGCAGATTCCACAGACATATAATAAATTTACTAGACGAAAAGCAGCAGACGCGGATATCATTATGCAAATGGCATGATTAGGCCCCGCCTCTTTCGGATCATTTGAAGGGGCCGCTAAACACCCGTTATTGCCATGATATCGATGATATCGATAACACTGTTGCATTATTCGTATCTACTGCGCGTATCATTTTCTTTTTAACATTTTGATTTAATACGCATTTGTTGCGCATTTATTGTGCATGAAATGCGCATGTGGTAAGCTGATGCGTGTTATGTTTCATAATGCGTACAAACAAATGCTACTAGTTGGAAGCATCTTACAAAATGAATTATTCATTTTTGATAATGAATACTGATGGATGCTTAGGTTGGCCTTCTAATGGATCTGGACAAAATGGCCCAGCTTTAGGGGCCTGGCAGATTCATTTGTGCTGCATGTGGCAAGGAATTGAACCCTGTATCATGCGACCTGAAGTATGGTGACTTACTGACTAGACCACAACACCTCTATAGGTGTAGAGTGTAGAGGATGTAGAATCTTGTGGTAAATTCAAGATCAATGATATAATTCCACTGAATAAAGGTTTCCATTAAACTTGTGCACAAAAATCCTACAAATTTCACACCATATTACATGATTAAATTCATATTCTTTCTTTTTTTTCTGTATTTTAAATAAGTGGTTATAGGTAGTAACTTTTTGAATTTGTTTTGGTAAGAACCCGAATATATGAGAAAATTTAATCCTTCAGAAAGTCTAAATTGGAGAGGAGATTAAACTTTGGAAAAAATGGATTTGTTTTGGATTAAACGCCATATAATTGTTATAACGTTTGTTTTAATTGTCTATCTCAAAGATACCTTAGCAAATTTGTCAACACGTCAATTTACAGCAGTGCGCTTTCTTCAGCGTCAGATTTTTCACGTTCATGAGTTAACGGAGGTGTTGCAGTTCGTCACCTTTTATGTCAGAAATTCAGCAATGTTCATTTGTGTCCCGTCATAGAAGTAAGTTCGTAGATTAATCAGATAATAGGGGAGATAATGTGTTGATTATATAATTATGTCAAGAAAGTCAAAGAGAGTTATTGACGAAAAACAGAAGTAAAAATTCATTATAAATGTACACGTGAAAAGAGGTTGAAGTTAGTAGACAATTTTTGGCTCGAAATGCTTGTGTTGAATCCAATCACAGTTGTCTTAAATGCACATAACTGAAATTTGTGTTATAAAGTAAAAGATATAAGATGTTCGAAAATCTGAATGCTTAATTAATGAAAAGCTTCAGTTGAAAGCTTTGTTTAGTTTCTTTGGGCAATGATTTTTTCTGCCTTTTGTATGAGGGGTGATTTTGATAGAAAATAATATTGTCTGCTACATTCAGACTTTTAGTTGGTTTATATTAGTCTTAATCCATGCTTTTACTATAAACAATGAAAGTCAATCTTGGCTAGAATATTTAGTAATACTTTGATGGACAAATGAAAATGCATCAAGACCAGGTTACACAAAATATTCGTTTGTAAGTGCATGTTTTAATTCAGGATGAGATGACTCAAATATGCTGTTTTGTTTTATCATTTCAGATTGAATAAAATCTACAAATCTACTGTAGAAATATCTCAATTCCATGGTTCACATCTCGGCTTGTTCTGTGCTATCCAGAATTACATCACTTCTTTTTTATGAATTAGGGAGAACACTTGCATGTGCATGGAAGTAGATTTCTGAATGGTTTTCAAATAAAAGATTCAGAGTCAAACAGTCAGCTGGAGGAAGATACTACGCAATGCGTTCCATGTATGATTTCACTTTTATCCAAATATTTCACCCCAAACTGAAAAATCTCCTGATATCAGGGAAAAAAATAATTTTTTTTTTCCGGGGCTACTTTTTGAGCCCACCCTCCCGAATTTTCTACATTGTATTAGTTTACATTGGACCATATCAGAATTTCAGGGGCTCTTTTTTAGTTTTCCAGGGCTCTTTTTGGTGTTTTGGGGGTGAATTCGCCCCGAGCCCCGTGTATTTTTTTCCCTGCCTGACATGATCACCAAATACTTGTTTTTCCTGTAACTTAAACAGTGACCACCAGTTAAGTGTTGTCATTTTTGCATGTAGATATTAATGGAAAAAGGACCTACTTGTACGTGGTAAAGAACGCGTTGCATACGACCACCCCCCAAAATGGATGAAGACCTATGTGGTACGCGACACATTACACACCATCCACCCCCCCTTAAAGTGGATGGGTAAAGTCATATGTTGTATGGGACGCATCACAGGGGTCGCCCAAGAGCGTCTGGTGTCCTTGCAGAGACACTCTGTCTGCATTGTCACCAGGGATGTGGAGATGTAATTAGGGACCATAGGAGGATGGGACTGTATCTATGGCTGTGGCAGCCTCACTGCTCTTCACAGCTGCTCCACAAGGAATTCTTCCTGTGGAGTCAGCCAGGGAGTCGAAGGGTCAAGCGGCACTCTTTTAACCTATAGCAGTAGTGTACATGTCCTAGTGCTGTGTCTCTTTATAGTGGCTCTTTTGTCGTATCTATTGGTTCAGAATGCCAGGAATTACACATTACACATTAGCAGAAAAAAACAAAATTCACTTGTCCATTTCAAAAGCAGTATGTCATGCCATACTCGAATAAAAGCAATTTACAATGTTAATTGTAACTAATCATTACTCTCAAAAGTGGCAATGCAGTGAAAATTACATGTATATAATCACTATTTCAATATGCAATATCATTCATTTTGGTTCATGATATATCTATTTCAGTTGTTTTCAAATTATGTCAGAGTGGAAAATAATAATTGTTGCCAATTTGAGGAGTAAAAGCTGAATAATATTAACCTTAGGAAAGCTCTGTACTGCTATTGGTTAAAGGGATGATACAATTGAAACAAAGAGGTTAGTTTTCAAATGGTGATGGAGAAATGGTTTGAAGACTACAACTCAGTTTTTATTTCAGATAAACTTGATCAGTATATTTCACAAAGACCATTAAAGTCAAACATCAATGGTTATTTGTTGTCGTCAATGCTGCACTTGACTGCAGATTCCAATGTTGTAGATTCAAGCCACATCAAGGTACTAGCCCTAGCACTACTGCCCTTCCTGATGAAAATTTATCTCTTTATGGACAGTGTTGACCCTCATGAAGGAAATGATTCTGTCTAAGTCTCATATGGCATAAAATGTGTGTTGCTAGATCAGGCAAACAACCTGGCTTGCCTGACCTAACAATCAAATGCATGCGATCTGCAATGATTCTGTCTAACAGTCTCATGTTGCATAAAAAGTTGTTGCTGTTCATTTTACGGCGCTGTCATTCAAAATATGAATATTTACAACATCTCAGTTGTGTTGTTAAAACTAAGTTTTTATGACTTAATTGACTGTGTATTAATTTGTTTTTCTATGAAAGTATGTCGCTAGATCTGGCAAACAACTTGGCTTGCCTTACCTTACAACAATTAATCATGCAATCTGGACTGATTCTGTCCAATAGTCTCATATTGCATAAAATGTGTGTTGCCAGATCAGGCAAATAACTTGTCTTGCCTGACCTAACAACAATCAAATATATGAAATCCGCCTACTGAATTCAAATACCAGTTAACATTTTAAAGAGTGATAGATTAAATTTGAATGCATTATGAATTTTGGCCCTTACACATTATCAGTAATAGTAGTTCGCAGACTTTGTTCTCACAAGGTTAGCCTGCTACAAGGTCCATCTTACCTTGTTTATCCATTTCATCTTGTAAAAATTCCTCCATTTCCTCCTCTTCTGCCAAATCCATTGGTAATTCCCCCTCATTGTTGCATGCTACTAAGTTGGCCCCGTTTTCTATTAAATATCTGCACAGAAAAGGAAAGAAAACAAGCAATATTATAATTTTCAGTTTGAAAAGTTCAAATAAAATATTAAAATCAAGCTTTAAAGGCATTGGTTAACACTGTTATAATTTTTTTGAGAAAACTCATTTTGCTACTTGAAAATGGGATAAACATAAGGGTTACCAGTCCGAAAGTTTCAAAGTATAATATCCACAGGAAGTATTTTTAAATATTAGAAATGTGAACCGATGTTTGAAAAATATATAAGGGTCGGTTACACAAACTAGACGTATGGAGTGCGCATGCGTGCATGGCTCACCGGACCGTACTGTGTGTATTGGCGTATCGGGTGGAGGGAGGCAGATAACGGTATTTTTTAACTCGAGCAAAACGGTCCTCTTATTTATTGTCTCTGAGACCAAAAATAAATTGGCAATGCGATATAGAAAGTTCAAAATCACTGTTTTTCCATGCAAATTGGCAACTTTTTAATATCTCAATGTACTTTCTATCAATTTACATCTACATATATTTCAGATACATGACCTGCATATTGCGGCATAAGATAAATGCAGCAATAAAAGAAAAATACTGGTGTTGCCAATTTGAAGAAGAAAAGCTGATCAAATAAGGCTTCAAACAATTCATGAATGGGTCAAACACTGTATATTATGCATCACCACATTGGTCAGAATCGAGGTCAGGGGACCTCGCTAGTGAAAAGTCTATCAATGAGATTACGCGTTAAATACCGGATGGGCACTGGCACTTACGCAGGACTTTAAGTCAAACTTAGCTCTTTGTGAAACACTCCCAGATCTATCTTGTTTTTTTTTTCAACCTTCTGCATGTCGACCTACATGTATAGTTGCACATTCAGAGATCGATGTCACTTACAGCGTCATCATATTCCATCAAAATGAATCAAACATGACTAAGCCAAGTGGGCAAGTGTTCAAAGCACACTGATGATGACACATGTCTGGCCAAGAATTCCAGTGTGGTTTGCCAAGAAAAACAACAACTGTTGAGTAAACTTGAACACAAAGTTTTGGTAAAAATTTTGCAAGATGATCTCATGAAAGGAAAACTGCAAATACCGCACAATACCTGGCATTAGCTTCACAAACCTTAATTACTGAATACATGTATATGTCCGTATACAGTATACAGCAGACCGGCACATCATATATTTTTTATCTTGTGTATGAAAATGCACTGTATGTGTAAAACACAGTGCATACTGTGAATGGGGTGAACATGTAAGCGACCCAAAATTGGAAAAGATTTATGATATGATTATGTCCCAGCAAAATAATGCGCAGCTCCACATCACCTTCTTTCTTATTCTGTTTTGTTTGCTTTTATGTACACGTAATAAACAAAATGTAAAGGGCTTGCATGATTACTGGAACAGAGAAATATCATAAACACCGTTTCTGCTTCTATTTCTCTATTTTGTCAATTTTAAATATTCACCAATTTGCAATAAATAATTTTCATGGTTTTACAATGTGTACAGACAAAAACATAACACCAAATTTTTTCCAATACAAATCACTATTATTAACATTTCAATTGAAATATGCATGGTATATATGTACACTTTCCATATGTTTCTGATCCATAAATCCACCTCAATAATGAAGATTTGTTTCACTCATGAAAATTTTATTTCATTTTCAAGATTAACATTTCAAACACAAGATATAAAACATCTTTGGATGACGGTCCTTAAAGGTAAAGTCCACTCCAGAAGTTTCACTGTTTCAATAAAAGGAGATAAATTTGAACAGCATTTTAAAAAAGAAATGAGCAAAATCGGTAAAAGAATAAGAAAATTACACTCATTTACATTTTCCAGTAAACTACTCTCGGCTCTGCAAATTGGCAACACATTATATAATATGCAAGTTCTCCATTCACTTTGTACATGAAATTTTACATTTTCTAAATTTTCTTGAAAATTAAACATTTTTTCACCCCATAGTCATAGTGTGTTATGTAAAAAGCAATTCTTCTGAACTATGAGGGTTAGAAAATGTGCAACTTCCAAGGAAATTGAAAAAATGTGAAATTTCATGTACAAAGTGAATGGAGAGCTGCTCGCATATGATGTCATCAGTGTTGCCAATTTGCAGAGCCGAGAGTAATTTACTAGAAAATGTAAATGAGTGTAACTTTCTTATTCTTTGACCGATTTTGCTCATTTCTTTTTTTAAATGCTGTTCAAATATAATGCCTTTAATTGAAACAGTGAAACTTCTGGGGTGGACTTTGCCTTTAAGAATTACAGTCAATCCTACATGTATCTCTCTAAAATTTATGGTATCACCTTCAAACAACTGTATCTTTATAAGTAACAGTAATCTACATATATACATGTAAAACCAATGTTCAAAATGATTGAGGGTATGATGCAATGTACATTATGTAAATATGGAGATATATACTGCAGAATATCTTTAAATAAAAAATGACATTAATTCATAGTTAATGGGCAGTAAACAGGCACTTTAACATGTATATTTAGAGTGCAATATACATATGTACATATGATACATGTAGGCCTATGTAGCACTTCAATACAATGGCTGTAATCTAGGCATCTGTCCGGTTCGAGGATACTGGCATTACAATGATGTAGGTAAGGTTACAAGCAAGTAATGGTGGATAGCTTACATGACGGGGATAGAAGAAGATGGCAGTATAATATTTCAATGATCAGATCAGCCTGTCACTGCTCCACAGCCCCCTAACTCATAACTATTTACCAGCATCGAGCTAGCCTCGCTTACAGCCCCTAGACTAATTTCAATACCAGCATCGCGCTAGCCTTGCTTACAGTGCTGCACGTTGTAAACTATTACCAGGGAAAAGGTTGGTATGTACGCAGACAGCCCTGTATACAAGAAGCATCTGTACCAGTAAGGTATTAACTGCATCATTTTGTGGTTTGGCTCAGTAACTTTCAATTGAGAGCCCTGACAGCATAGAGTACGAGATGATGAGTACAATTTTTAGCCATCTTCTTGTGGTTTGTTATTTGTTTTCTTTCTTTCTTAGGGGTATAGTGCAATCGCAAACAAAAGCCACTGTGGGTATCAATAGATACATGTAACAGACCTGTGTACTAATTTCATTCAACAAAGTTTCCCTTGACAACTGAGAAGCTTGTCAGAGGCTTGCTCGACATGGCACCCGGGACACATGGTACCCCATAAATTTCGGTGCGGACCCCCAAACCTGAAAAATTTCAATACAGGGCTCAATACATACAGGGCCCCAAATTTCAATCCAGACCCCTACCAAAAATGTTAATGTGGAGCCTACTTAACTACATAGCATTCATATTACAACAATATGAGACTAAAATATTTAGATATTAAGCATAGTGGTGAAACAAAATCATCAATGCTTAAACATAACTACTAGTTCCAAGCAACAAATATTACTAATATCCTGAAGAAATATCATATTAAAAGAACCTTGATACATGTATATGAGGGATGATTTGAGCTTTGAGCATTGTATTTCATACACATCATGCACCCACACTAATTCGGAAAGTAGTGTTTCTCTATGATATACAAGGCTGCCAACATTGGATTAATAGTTGAGAGTGAGATTATACGAGAAGCGAAGTGCGAGGGAGCAAAGCGACCAAGCCCAATCGAGCGAAGCGAGGGAGTTGGGGAGGGTGTGGGAGGGGGTGACCCCCACTCCCACGGTTTGGAACTTTTTTGATTTTTCAAGGTGAAATTGTGTGATCTGGTACATACTTTATAGAGTATTTTAAAGGCATTATGAAGAGAGAAAATTATACAATTTTACATGCAAAGAAAATGATAAACACGGAATACCCACTTGTTGAAAAATGCCACCCATGTCTCTATTTAGTTCCCTTCTCTGTTTGACCCAGGTTTTGGATGTAGGTACTCTTGGGTGCAGATGATGGGAAGATGCAACAAGCGGATCAGATCTTACCATAGAGATCCTCTAAATTAATCTCTATCTTACATGCGCACGCGCTCGAAATGAGATCGAGAGTTTTCGACAAAACTAAAGGCGGGAAAACTTTCACAAGTTTTTCAGTGCTTCCTAAATTCTTGAGTTGGTCGCCATTTTATTGAAATCTATCATTTGTTATTATTATTTTTAGTTATTTCAGATTCGTGCGTGAGAAATTTCATGATTAGCGTGAGAGCGTGAGAAATGGGTGAAATGCGTGAGTCTCACGCTCAATGCGTGAGTGTTGGCAGCCCTGGATATATACACACAAAATTATCTAGGTGCAGATTGATATGAAATTTGGCAATATTCCCTAAAAATGATGCAGAGTCTATATGTATGTAAACTTGTAAACAAAGGTTCCAGGGGGCCACTCAGATATATTTGTTTACACATATGCGTCAAAGAAAACGCGTAAAAAGGGGTCTTTTTTTTCATGCGTAACACGTAACGCGTAACGCATAACACACGTTCCCTGTTAAGGGGTTCTAAAGCGCTGACTTTCAACAAAAAGGGGTGCTGTCAATTAATGTACCCGAACGCGATAAGGGGGTAAATTTTCCATACCGACGACAATTATGTGAACGGATCATTTTAAGGGATTTTCAGTTAGCAAAAGGTGTAGAATGTGTCAGTTTGCAAAAGGTTATCCTGAATTTTGGTCTAGACCCTAAACAGGTTAGTTTATCTTGTTTAGGGAGTCATATTTTAAACAAACCTGTTTAGGGGGTAATATTTCAATCAAACCTGTTTAGGGGGTTTAGCTTGATGAGAAACCATGCAAAATCCTTGTTAAGGGGTGTTATTTCATCGAAGTATAAAACCTGTCTAGGGGGGTATTTTTAAAACCCATGGACACGCATGTGTACACCAATATATCTGAGTGACCCCCCCCCCCCCCCCCCCCCCCGGGCAAAGGTGCATATCAAGTGTTGTTTATAATTGATGAATGAAATTACTAAAATTTACCAAATAACAGATTTGATCAATTATCCAACCAAGTCCATATGAAGGGAATAAAAATGGTACATAATGTAATGCTAGAAGTCCTATATTAACATAAGTGAATAGAAAGCCTGTTCACACTGCAGTTTTTCCCCCTTTGGAAAGTATTCTCCCTTGAGACATTATGTTGTGCTGTAGAGTGCGACCCAGCCTCAAGATACCACAGACACAATCAATGAAAGATGTTCATCAGCATCATTACCCTAAATTCCATCAATTTATCAATCAGAATAGTTTATGAGTTATGACACACCTCACCACACACACACAGTCTTCAGTCTGTGTAGGATATCAGTGCAGACGGACACACTATTTTTCTTCAGATTTACAACACAATGTAACCTGCTAGAGATCTCACAACAATTCAAACAGTCACACTCAATTGGGCATCATTTGTTTGTTACACATAACACTGCTTTTCTTATCACCGCATAAGCATTTACACACACTACACACACTGATACACAAACCTCCCCTCAGTAATAATACAGACCAGTGTGCTGGAATACTATCTCTGTAATACATGTATGTGTCAGTGTACTATGCAGTGTAGTGTATAGGAAATGCAGGGACATTGTTGGCATACCATAAGTGCTACCACACAGACATAGGATAGCCTGTAGGGGCTTGTACATTGCTAAGAAATAAACACCAAGAGCCTGTCCACTATAGGACTGCAGATCTAGCATTTCATTGCTGGAAAACTCCAAGATAGGATGTATAATGGAAAAATCAAGGAGCATGCATAGTCCCAAATTATCTCTGAATTTTTTCTTTCCGAAACAACGTAAACAGTGTGTACAACTAGCCACATACATGTGCTGACCATAACTTTATGAAGTATTATGTATTGTAATGTACAACTTGCAAGTAGCTATACGACCCTACACTGTACAATGTCCAATACGATCTTCGAAGCAATAAACATTTCATTACAAGTACACGGCATATCATTCATTATGGTAATTCACACCAGTGCGAAACTTCTGAATGACAATGGTAAAATGCAGAATAAGTTCCCCATTTGTTTTGCAAGGTGGGGTTTCAGTGAAACATGAACTTCTGAGAAATGTTTACATCCACATTATACATACTACATAAAATGTATGTAATCTACAACATGTACTTCATACATCATACAGGCAGGAAAATTCATGAAGTTAACCCATTCGTGACAGGAATTTTTTGAAGTTTAATTTGATCAGCTTTTATTCTTCAAATTGGCAACACCAACATTTTTATTTCATTGCTACATTTTATTCATAAAACATCATGTATCAGAAATGAATATAAATTGACAGAAATTATGATAAGTCAAAAAGTTGCCAATTTGCAGGGGAAAACGGTGATTTTAAACTTTCTATCACATTGCCAATTTAAGGATTTTAATGCTTATATTCCTTTAAAAAATTTCAGCATCAAACAATGAATATTGATGCAACCAAAATAGGCACAGTTTGTGTAGAATTTTTTGCTCTTTCTGCTCATGTATTTGGTATGATTTTTAGGGCTTTGCATCAAAAGATATTAGGCCAAACCACAAAATGTGGACCTCTGTCTGGGTTAACTTAGTGCCTGCGGGAAAGTAGGTTTTCCATGTGATACATGTATGTTAAAACTACATGTACTGGAGAATTTCATAGTCGAAGGGTTTAGCCTATATGTATTTACAATAAAAAGTTAGTCTAGGCCTACATATATCGTAGCAGTCAAAGACTTTCCCTGAAAATAAAAATTAAAACATGCAAAAGAGAAAACAAATGAAAATAAAACAGAAATGTGTGTAGGCAAAAGGCCAACACATAAAGTCAGCCAGACAAGATCTTTTAAAAAAAAATCAATGCAAGGAGGGAAAGGGCAGGTTGACCTCTATATGACCTCTTGATCCAGGGTCAATGCCCTTTTAGAAGCTGTTCCTAATACTAGCTCTGACACCTTTTTTTGTGTGCAGGGTAACATAAAATGTAGACCTGCTCTCAAAATGTATTCTGGCAATACCAACCTGGAGTTACTCAACTTATTGGGTTCTTTTTTCCAACTTGCCTATATATAGATATTTACATGTACATGTATAGCTGAACTGTGAACATAGTATACAGTGTACATATACATGTGTACATTTAATGTGCATGTAGCCCTGCATGTACATAAAGCTTTTTTGACATGTTTTTTCCCCCTTCTATTTAGATGCCCCCCCCCCCCCCCCCCCCGGCCCTCCCACCTTCTCTGGTTATCTTCTCCACAAGGATTGTTTAACTGATTTTGTATCTTGAAGATGAACTGTCAAAAAAATTGTACAAGTAACATTTGTTTACTGCTGCATTTATATCAAATGGATCTGAGTGAGGCAATTTATTGTGGCATTTTTCTTTGTTTGTTTGTTTGTTTGTTGTTTGTTTGTTTCTGTAGAGGAACTTCTTGCACAAAGCGGGGACTGGTGAAACTACTGAGAGACAGATTATGAAAAAATATGAGAGTCTGGTAATGAAGACTAGTATGTCAGACAGGCCTGTCATCTCATAGAGGTCAAGCTACATGTCATCTGTAGGCT
Source organism: Echinometra lucunter (assembly GCA_029962745.1). NCBI lineage: Eukaryota > Metazoa > Echinodermata > Echinoidea > Camarodonta > Echinometridae > Echinometra > Echinometra lucunter. The sequence continues at coordinate 17,161,998 of CM057171.1, forward strand.
GACTCCTCAACTATGCATCCATTTCCTCACGCATAACTCTTCAGACGAGCAGCAGCGCATCATCCAGACGCAGACTCTTAGCCTTTCACCTCTCTCGTCCCAAATCTGCTCAGCCCAATTTAAAGAGTATAACAATGAATTGGACTATTTTTATCAAATGGATCGTTTTTATGGCTTAAGTGACTAATTTTCTGGAGTGCAACTGTTCATTTCCACAGATATATACCCCTGTATCTGCAAAAATGAATCCGAAAGGCCCTGTCCCATACTACCGTTAACGATTCCGTCTGAGAAACGAACGCGTACGTTTATTGGACTTTTCAAATTCGTTCTTCAGCTGGTTTACAGACGTATCTAGACATTGGCAGACGGCGCTAATTCATGGCCACAATTTTTGAATTTACCTCCATCTGACACTGTCGAACATAAATATTTAGACGGAGGCAGACGGAATCGTTAAACGGTAATATGGGACAGGGCCTTAAATCATAAACATTCACTACAAAATACATCACACTCTACTTTATTCAGTAGTATTTACACAATGTAATGTACACATGTAGCCGACATATAAATGCATACATGTACCAGCGTTGGCAAACATCACAACGAAAAATTTTACAACAGAATTACAATGTCAGCCAATTATTTTGCTATCAAAATTGACACCTGTGACATACAATTACATGTACTGTTTGTTCATCATGTGTACACTGTATACATATAGCTTTTGGAATTTTTGCCCACAAAAATGTGGAGTATACCTGTAAATGTACAGCAGGCCTCCTGCAATCCAAGTACTGACCAATACACACATTGTAATAATAAAATTGCCAGATACTGAGCCAAATCATTTTTGATTCACTTTTCTGAAATACATGTAAAAAATCTTTTTTGGAGGGGGGGGGGGGGTAATCATCACTCAAATTCTCTCTCACTCACTTTTCATTTGAAATAGGATGTCTATTTACGAGAAGCTCATAACAAGTACACACCTTTCATATCAATGGGATACCAAACAGGCTTATTTCCATGAATGTACAGTACATGTACGTGAGAATCAACATCCTATCCACCCCCCCCCCCCACATACACATACACACACACACAAATACACTGGTCCCCTAAGATCTACTCTTGTCTTTAAATTTCATTCCACATCTCCATGCAAAATGTTGAGGCCTTCAAAGAAACACAAGCCCATGTATTTCAAATGTACAAAGGACAACCAGATGTAAAAGTCAGTAGTCTTATCAAAAATACATGTACATGTATATGAGATAAAAGACTGCACTGTCCTTATCGAGTATGTTTTGGGTCAAAACTGGAGCCTGGATGATCTTTGAAGGCCTGAAATGCATTGTCCCTAAAATATACTCAGCTCTAAATATAATCCCACTGAGTAACTTTTTTGACATTTCGAGCTCAGATCTCTGTTGTTGCCTGTCAGTTTTATTTTGGTACCGATAGAGAGGCCAAATGCAAGGTTAATGGTTGGGTTTTACTCCGATAACAAAGTATAATGTTCATCCCACAAGTAGAACGCATACTGTATCATGATCATGGTGTTAAATGTACATTTTAAGTTACTAGCCTCATTCTCAAAAATCAAACCTACAGCAAATAAACAAAACAATTCAAGTAGGAAACAACAAAGATACAATATTCAAATCATATATTTCTTTCAATGTTGAATTGGTCAGAATGAAAAATAAATTGTATAAAACCCTAACAAAACATGCCTCAAAACATAGTAAACATGTAAGTTGTAACTTGTGCGAACTCCAATGGAGGAGCCTGAGCTTTGAATGCTGGTAACTGATATGGTGCCATACTTAAGGACAGTGTACATGTACTGTACATGCTGTGAATCATTATCATAATCATCATCATCATCATCATCACTTTCATTATTATTATTATTCCTCAGTCTATACACTTATAAACACAATTTTTTTTTTTTTTTTTTGGGGGGGGGGGGGGGAGTTAAGGCCAAGGTTTAAAAAAGCGTTTCTTATCTCCGTTTCTTTTTTCTTTAAAATGAAAAAGAGGGTAGACTTGCTGAATTAATTCTAGATACATGTACCTAATGATGAAAATGATCGCGTTGCATGGTCTTTAAGAGTTACGACTTACATGTATGGCACATTTAAACAACATTTCTAAACATTTCTTTCCCACATGTATTTTCAGGAATTTTTTATGTGGTTTAGCATTTTTTGTAGTCTTCTTTTCAAATGAAATTTTGGAAAAAAATCGAGCCCGAAAATTCAGAGCAGGCAGGGACAAGAAACATGTTTATTTCTTTATTTTGCCACATACCATTTCTGCATTACCTTAAACTCCTAAAATAAATCCAAATCAATTTATGATACAATCTAGTTAACATGCAAGCTACATTACAGAGTATGTACTGCTATAAGGTGTAATGAAGAAGTCTGAACAGGGGGCATGCCCTTGCCATTGTCGCACTGAGTTGCATACAATCAGTGGGCAAAGGGATTATGGAGGGATTAAGGTTGAGCTAAATCTGGTTCTGGTTTTGTTAGAAGATTATAAAAGGACAGTTACATGGGTCTTGCCCATGGAGTGGACAGGACCGAATACAGTCATCTTTTGGTTTCTCGTGAACTGCACTCTAGGCAAGAAGAAAGGTATTATAATACACATGTATAGGATACTTCATGATAATCCTTACAATCAATACAAAGTACAGTTATGTTTGACCATAAGGTACTGTTACACACTGTATACAGAGGAGAAGTTAAAGGCATTGTTTAACATTGTTATAATTTTTTTTAAAACTCATTTTGCTACTTGAAAAATGGGATAAACATAAGGGTTATAGTGTACAAATACCAGCCTGAAAGTTTCAAGGTATAATATCCACAGGAAGTATTTTAAATATTAGAAATGTGAACCAATGTTTGAAACATATATATATATATAAGGGTCGGTTGCACAGACTAGCCACAAGGAGTGCGCATGCACGCATGGTTCACCGGACCGAACACTGTGTGTATTGGTGTATCACGCGGAGGGAGGCAGATAACTGTCTTTTTAAACTCGAGCAAAACGGTCCTCTTGTTTACTGTGTCTGAGACCGAAAATAATAAAATCGCTTTGCGTTTTACTAACAGTTTTTCATTCCAAATTATGGTTGGTTTCAGAGTTTTTGAGTACAGATACAAGTACTGGTACACATGTTTCATCTTAATTTGAGAATTTTTTAAATCAGCTGCTCACAGACTTAGCCAATGCCTTTAAATCCTGGGAAAGATGAAAAATCATTTATGAGCTAAAGCTTATTCTTTTCATACATGTCGGTTAAGAAGAATATCACAGTAATATGGTCACCTAGAAAGGATTGCTCTTCCAATGCCCTTGTATCACAAATATGACTGAAAATAAATGAAGAGTTTGGGCAGAACATTCCGGCCAGATTTGCGTTCGGTCCCATACATGTGTATGCTCATTTCTGCGTGCAGTGCAAGACTTTTGGGGGAAATTAACTGAATTTCTTATCAATTTGATAATGCCAAAATCTCACACTAGACACCAGTCTTTACATCTAACTATTCTCGCATTCCCTTTGTGCTTTTCAACAGTTTCTTTCAGATGAATTAAATATAACAACTTACGCTGCAATATCTTCGAATCCACAGGAAGCTGCGGCATGGAGTGCCGTCCAGCCTTCATTGTCCTGTGCTTCTATATCCGCTCCATGTTCTAAGAGATACTCCACCATATCAATCTTCTCGTCAATGACGGCCTGCATGAGACGAGAAACAGAATCAATCAGAGATGGCACTTTAATAACAAAAGAAGAAGATGACGATGATGATGATGATGATGTTGATGAAGAATTAAAAGATGAAGAATTAGGAGATAGAAGAAGAAGAAGAAGAAGAAGAAGAAGAAGAAGAAGAAGAAGAAGAAGAAGAAGAAGAAGAAGAAATAAGCCAGAAGAAGAAGACGCAAGCAGAAAGACTCAGACATCAGAATCCTCTCCCCTCCGACATCCGCCTCCTACCTCCCCGCAACACCTCCTCCTCCTCAGACAGCCGCCTCACTACGCCGACGAAGAAAATTACCGTAAATCATAAATCATCATCATTATAATTATGAATGAGATGAAGAATAAAAATAAGAATGTATCTTTCTTACCTGACCATGTCATACATGTAAAACAGTTATTTTAAAAGTGTATCAGGGAAAAAAATGCACAGGGGCTCAGGGCGAATTCGCCCCCGAAACGCCAAAAAGAGCCCTGGAAAACTAAAAAAGAGCCCCTGAAATTCTCACAGGGTCCAATGTAAACTGTTAATACCATGTAGAAAATTTTGGTGGGTGGGCTCAAAGAGTAGCCCCAGAAAAAAAATTATTAATTTTTTCCCTGAAGTGTATATTAATTGTAACTTGCAAATTAAAATCATAAGCATATTTATCTTTTTATTTTTTTAATCTCCCATGTAGACCCATGATGATTTCAAGGTATTTTTTTATCATATGATGTAACATGCTTAATGATGGGAAAAGTAAATTACATTTTTTTTTTTAATTATGTGTTTTATTGAATTAGAGACATACATGTAATCAAAGAATTTACAAGTTATCAGCAGAAATTGGATAACAATAAAACAAAGGAGAAAAAAGACAAGAAAATGATGATTCATTTCAACTTAAACATATATCATAAACAGTAGTACTTAGCCACAGAGCTTTTAAAGAAAAAATAAACATCTGATAGGATTGCGCAATAGGGATTATGCATACATATTGTTCACTTGCCCAACTTCTAAAGTTGTAGTATTTCATAGTATTTTCATGTGTTACTGTATAATTTACAATCATTATATTTCTGACAAGAATGTGGTCAGTGTGGGTTTACTATAAAACATATCAGGATTAAGATTAGTCTTTCAAAAAGTTTCACAGGTACGCTTTTGTTTATTGTTCGTAAACTGGGGTTGATATGGTTGAATGGGTATATCAACTTGATTTCAAACTGATTTTATGAAAGCTGCTTTGTAAAATCCTGCATCTTCACTCAAATGAGGCATCAGGGCCTTGTTTCATAAAACTTGTTATCAATAACGCATTGCAATAACTGTTACAATCTACCAAAATCCTTGCATCTGATTGGCTGAGAGCAAATTTGTCAATAGAAATATGACAGTTGTTAGTAATAAGTTTTATGAAATGGAGCCCAGTTCTTGCAGTTAAGCTGTACAGTATATGGTTGCAACTTTTGTGACATGCATGTACTATAACAAAAACAAAAAAAAAATAACAATAAAAATAAAAACAAACATTACTTATTTAAACTATATGGAGGAAAATATCTGCCATAAATGACTTCAGCCAAAAAGTAGTGTCCAGCCAAGGTTTACTTCTCCAGTATAATGGTGTACAGTCCGACCTCGCTTATCCAGTCTTCATTTATCTGGACTCCTCTATTAACCGGCCGCATCTCCCGGCCAGCTTCCCTCATTTATTCTTCATCCAATTAACCTAAAAGCCTCAGAGACGGAAACATTGTGGGCGATTTTCCGTTTTATATCATTTCATTTTTATCTCGTACAAACAGAAAGATATTGATCATTTACATGGACAATCATCCATAACACCAAGGAAATAGATCTATATTTTACAGCAAATAGACTGCTCTACCCTATAAATATTCATAGAAAAGGTGTCCCACTACATTACTCTCATATCCGGCCATTTCACTTATACACATGGGCGCCAGTCCTGACGCGGCTGGATAAGCGAGGTCCGACTTTTACAATTTCAGACCCTAAAGCCTTTAATAATAATAATAATAATAGCCCTTATTTACCCAGGGTAACCACTTTAGCTATCAGCTAATCTTCCAGCGGGCCCTGCATAACATAATATGTTATTATTACCCTTCTCCATTCTTATATGCCGAGCGCCTGGCTAGAAGGTAGAAGGTCCCATTTTTGTAAGTCTTTGGTATAACTCGGCCGGGGATCGAACCCACGACCTCTCGTTCATGAGGCGGACGCTATATCAATTGAGCCACCATGCCCTTTTGCCAATGATATACATGTACAAACTTGATGTCTATGTCATGACGTAAAAAAAAACAAAATGTATTGCAACTTGAATCCATAACAGATTTCCGATTCAAACATGGATTACTATGGTAGGAGACCTACCACACAATGGCACAATAGCCACACCTGAATTGATCCTCACTGTGAAATGAAATGGTTGATATCTTCATTCACCCGTTGACTACTGTATTCTCATACTCCCATTGACTTAATACTGGGGCCACCCGGTTCCAGAAGGCAACGGGTTACATACACCCATAGGCATCATGTGATTTTGTGCCCCAACCAGGCCCCTAAAGCTCCACCATTTTGTCCAGATTCATTAGAAGGCCGACCTAAGCACCCCCATCAATATTCATGATCAAACATGAATAATTCATTTTGTATGATGCTTCCAAAGAGTAGCGTGTGTTTGTACATGTTTTGAAACATGATGCCCGTCAGCTTACCGCATGCGCGATAAATGCTCAATAAATGTGCATTAGATCAAAGTGTCACAATAAAACTGACACGTGCAATGGACATGAATAATGCAACAGTGTTATCGATATCATGGCGATAATGGATGCTTATCGGCCCCTTCAAATGATCCGAAAGGGGCAGGGCCTAATGCCATTCACGTAATGAGATCCGCACGTGCTGCTTTCCGTCTAGTAAATTTATGATGTGTCTATGGCCCCAATCCAATGGAAAGACCCACCAGGGAAAAAATTAATTTTTTTTATTTCGGGGGCTACTTTTTCAACTTTCGGGGGCTACTTTTCCCATTTCGGGGGCTCCTATTTTCGGGGGCTAGTTTGAAGTTAAACGTCACAGATTTGTTGATTTATCACAAGAACAAGCAAGTTTCATGTATATGACCTCTATCACCCTTTGGCCTTTGACCTTGAGTCTTCAAAATCTAATCAGGTCATTGTCCTTCCCATATGCATTCATGAGCCAAGTTTGAAGTTGATCCGTCAAAAGGTTACTAAGTTATCGCAAGAACGAACCATTTCTATGTACAAAATGACCTTTATGACCTTTGACCTTTGACCTTGAGTTCCCCAAATTTATTCAGACATTGTCCCTCCCATATACATACATGATGCAATTTTGAAGTTGATCTGTCAAATGATTATTGAGATATTGCAACAATACAATTTCTATCTACATGACCTCTATGACCTTTGACCTTTGACCTTGAGACCCCAAAATTTGATCGACCATTATCCCTCCCATATGCATACATGAGCCAAGCTTTAAGTTGATCCATCATATGGTTACTGATTTATTGCAAGAATGAACCATTTCTATGTACATGTACATGTAGCTGTGCTCATAAATATTCATATCTGGTGTGAATATTTATGAGCATCCATCTACCTAGCTGATTGTGCAATCACTAACCAATAAAGATGTATATCATTTTTTATGTAAAGTTGTAACTATAGCACCACACGTATGTGGAGGTACTTATAAATATTCACAATATCTGAAGGTGATAGATATTCATATCTGAAGCTCATAAATATTCATATCTAACTTGAATATTCATGAGTGTCTCCCTACACGTGATTTGAAAATACTAACCGTAAAAGATATATATTAAGTTTTGTATAAAGCTGTAGCACACCCATCGAATAATTGAGCCAAAAAGCTTTCACCGAGAGCTTGGCTGTATCATTCCTGCCAAAGTTAATGCGACGGGCAGTCGTAATCGCATCGGCGGGGAAAGATTCATGCAACTGAAAGAAGAACGCATGATCTAGCACATGTTCCATGTGCTTCATCAGGGCTTTCCAACAGTGCTGAAACTTTCCTGCAAAATGCGATTGGTTCACGAACGGACTTGCTCGATTCCCACCAATAACTTTCGGGGGCAATTTTCTAATTTTCCGTCGCCCCCGAAATCATTTTTTCGGCCTATTTCGGGGGCTCTTTTAGACGTTTCCGGGGCGAATTCGCCCGCCGCCCCTGTGAATTTTTTTCCCTGAGACCCACATATTATAATCTGATGTTGATAATCCTACAATGTACATGGTACATCTAATCCCCCCTGGCCTAATTATGTCATAACAAGGGAGGGGCCGATATTAATACCTACATGTAGCCTACAAGCAAACAGGGGATTAAACTTGAACAGATGTAAGGCATCTACATGTACATCAGTGATGCCCCTACCCAGCATGTAGGCCTACAGGTATCAAAAGCTGGGCTTACACAATATACGTCAGAGGCACCCAAGGACTACATGTGTAGTATACATGGCTGCTGTATTAAACACGCTCTGACGCCAATCGCTTGACAGTAATGATATCCTACACTATGAACCGACCAAACACTACACCTTGTGCAGTCAAACCTACATGTACAACAAAATGTACATTAGTGACCAGTGGCCACCTGTATAGACAAATCATCACTTGTCTATAAAGACCACAATTTCTCTTTGATTGAGTAGGAGTTTGCTAATGCACCATGTAAGAAGGGGGGCAGGGGGTCCTGAAAAGGACTTTTGGTATCTTTCTTGCAAGAGTTCTGATCAGAACTGTTTAGGAAAGAGGTAGTCCTGAAAAGGACTGGTGGCATCTTCCGATGAAGAACAAAGCACGCCGTTCAAAACTTTGAGCCTTTTGTTTCTTTCTAAACAGTTATCAAAACTTTTGTACATGAGCAGAAAGAGCACAAAAATCTACACATACTGTGCCTATTTTAGTTGCCTTACTATTTGTCATTTGATGCTGAAATTTGTTTAAGGAAAATAAGCACTACATTCCTTAAACTGGCAACACAATGAAAAGTTCAAAAGCACTCTTTATTCAAGCAAATTGGCTTTTTAACTTCTCAACAAATCTGTATCACTTTCAAAAGATTTCACAAAAATGTAGCAGTGTTAGAAAAATACTGGTGTTGCCTATTAGTTGCTAAATATTTCTTCTAATTATATAGTGTACAAGTAACAATATGCATTAGAAAAATTTCAAATCTTGCATATGAAGATTTGATTAGGCTAAGAGTCTTGGGCTAAGACTACAATTCGTTTATAAGCATTCAATAGGAAAATACACAAAATACACCACAATTCGTTTATAAGCATTCAATAGGAAAATACACCTATCTCTACTTCTTTCAAGGTCAGCATCACTCGAAAGCATACACAGTAATTCTACACATCTACTCATATGTACAATCATTTAAGAGAAAAAAAAAAAAAAAATGCTTATAAACGAATCAGTTTCACATGTGATTTAAATTGTACAGGGAGATTTATGACCAAAGAATTGTATGTACATGTAGCCAAATGCTTTCACAAACTTGAATGAAAGAATTAAAATGAGATACACACTTATTATACATGTGTACACATACACTATTCATGCACAACGTACATCTGCAATACATCACAATGACATTTACACATGATGATACATACATATCCCTACAATGTATTACGTATAGGATATTGTCCTTGAGACGAGACTAGCTGCATACCACATGCCTGCATCAGTGGGATGTTCCCTAACCTAAGCAATGCGAGTCTGCATACTGGGAATTCCACAGCACCGCGACTATCTACTAACTCAACATTCAGTCACTCTCTCTTTGACTGTGATTTACTGTATTCTTCAATGCAAATCAAGCGTGGAATTACATACATTGTAAATGTGTAACAGCCAACCTTCCACAGCTGAAAGTACATGTAGAATCTTGAGACAAAATTAAGAATACCGGTACTGTGAATTTTGGATACTTTTAACTCAAGTCTTCAGAAGAGAGTGAGAAATCTATGCTTGACAGTAAGCGTGAAGTCATAAATCAGGAATAATTCCTCAAAAAAATAAAGAATGGTTGGCAGCTTTGCTTTTAAAACCAGGGGCATAGTTCTGTCAGCCCCTCCTGACAGCCTAAAATTTTCCATCAAACCTTGCCTGCAAAGGAAACTTGTTCTGCATGTACGGTTGGTTGGAGGCTAGTACAGGCACAGATGACGTCACTGTCGTGTCCTTCAATGCAAAACTCATTATGTTTGATGTCCATTGATGACAGGGGATGCGACTGGGCATTCTTTCCAAGAGAATATTCTCTCATCCATCTCATGACCCTCTTACAAACCAATGCTTATCAGGGAAAAAAATAATTTTTTTTTTCTCCAGGGCTACTTTTTGAGCCCACCGGCCCAAATTTTCTACACTGTATTACAGTTAACATTGGACTCTATAAGAATTTCAGGGGCTCTTTTTTTTTAGTTTTCCAGGGCTCTTTTTGGCATTTTGGAGGCGAATTCGCCCTCAGCCCCCATGTATTTTTTCCCCTGATGCTTATATTATGTGCACTACAGTACCTTAGCACACATTGATCTTAAAAACCATAACCCATTAAAATTAGGAATTATTTGCAGCCTTATTTAATCAGCTTTTCTTCTTCAAGTCGGCAATACCAGTATTGCTCCATTTTCCATATAAAAAGTACATAGAATACAAATTGGCCAAAAGTATACTGAGGAGTTTAAAAGTTGCCGATATACACGTACATGGAAAAACAGAGATTTTAAACTTCACATCGCATTGCCAATTTATAGATTACGAACTACATGTACAAAAACTGACAACAACCAAAATGGGCGTACATGTAGGTATATAATATGTGCAGAATGTTTTGCTCTTTTTGCTCATGTATTTGGTATGTTTTATAGGGCTCTCCATCACAAGTAGTTGGGCCAAACCATACAATGCAGACTCTATCACAAACCAATAAACTCTGTAAAGCTAATGTAGCTAGTACAGCTCACAAGACTAAGTAACAGGACAGCCCAATGAAACGATGGGCCGCAAGACTGGGCCCTATTTCATAAAAAGTTGCTATGATGGCAACTCCTGCAGGAATGGTAACTACCATGGCAACAGTAAGAATTCTGCTTCCTGATTGGCTTTTTGTAATGAAAGTTACCATTCCAGCAAGAGTCGCTATTATAATAACTTTTTATGAAATGGGGCCCAGCTGGAACTTGAAGGCCTTTGACAACCTATTCCGGGGGTTCACTAGTTCAATAGTGCCCCTCCCATGTGCTGTCAGTATACTGGGATGTCCTTTACAGAAGAATTACTAACAATCAAATCCTGATAAAAGAACTATTAGACCTGTTTACTACTTTTATGCATACCGGTAGTTGTTGAACAAAAGTTTCCTTTGACAAGTAAAAAGCTTGTCCGACATAGCAACAACTATCTGGATTCCATCTATTCAGGGGCTTTGATGCATAACAGGTCAACTAAAGAGTTGGTAACCAAGGGTTCTGAAGGGAAATGTGCATAAATATGATTAGTAAACAGGTCTACTGTCATTATACACATACATGTAGCTACAAACATCCATGAACTGATCATTAACATCAAGTTTCAAGAGCTCTGTGGGATATTCGAGGGGAAAATCAAGCAACATTTGACGGATCGAGGATGGGATTAAAGCACGGAGCTGGAGTCTCTGCAATTCACAAGGTACATGTAATTGACTTCTAATCCTCAAAAGAATCTATTTTTTTGGCAAAATATAGTACTAAAACAATAAAAAGAAACTATCTGGAGCACAAATGAATCTTATGAACTTTCTTTTAGTGCTGATATTTTGTGAAAAATAGCAGCATCTTGTATAATGCGAGTAGCAAAGCCTGCACTTTTCAGTCCCATGAACTTCATTCCTTGCTTATCACCCATATTGTATTAACCCATTCGTGACAGAGGTCCACATTTTGTGGTTTGGCCTAATATCTTTTGATGCAAAGCCCTAAAAATCATACCAAATACATGAGCAGAAAGAGCAAAAAATTCTACACAAACTGTGCCCATTTTGGTTGCGTCAAAATTCGTTGTTTGATGCTGAAAATTTTTTAAAGGAAAATAAGCATTAAAATCCTTAAATTGGCAATGTGATAGGTTTAAAATCACCGTTTTCCCCTGCAAATTAGCAACTTTTTCACTTCTCATCATAATTTGTCAATTTGTATTCATTTCAGATACATGATGTTGTATAAGAAAAATCTACATGTAGCAATAAAATAAGAATGTTGGTGTTGCCAATTTGAAGAATAAAAGCTGATCAAGTTAGGCTTCAAATAATTCCTGTCACGAATGGGTTAATATACGCTCATAGTGCAAGTAACTTTGCATCTTTAGCAATGACTAAGTAATATCATTGTTGCAAAATGTAATTCAAGCTGTCATAGAGGAAGTGAGATGTGTTTTCGGGCAAGGAAAATTATGTTTTGGGAAAGCAATTTTCAAAGAAACTTGCCCAATGGGCAAGCAGGAAGAAAAATTTTTGTAGAGCCCTGAAATGCATATGTACATGTAGCTTGAGCATTTACAGTTCAGCCTGAACATTTGGATGTAGTCCCATATACCCATTTCTTTGTGCAGTGCAGGTGTTTCTTAACAATGAATTTCTCATGCTTATCTCTGAGTTACAGTTTGACTTACCGCTTGAAAAAATTTGTCTTATAATAATTTATAAAAGGCCTGCAGTGAAGCTATTTCTCTAAATTACATTTCAACATTAGTGTACATTGTACATTACATGTGTATAATGGGTGATTTCAAGTTCGGTGTGCGGTGTTGGTGTTGGTGTTGAGAGCGTGGAAAGGCTGCTGAACCGAGCTCCAACACCGACGGTCAGTTTAGAGGGACGATACCGATCTGATCCGATCACCTTATCGATAGCTCAACACCGAGTGACGTCATACACTAGTAGCGAAATATCTCGACGATAAAATCATTTCCCCTCAGAATTTCTAATAAATCTACATCTTATTGGATTCGAATTGCATAGTTATTTGAAGAATCCAAGAGGAAAATTATCACTCTTCCAAGGAAAATATATGGTTTTGATTATTCCAATTTGTTTTGACTGCAAAATAGGTTTAACCACCAACATGTCACTAGTGGCCGTAGCAAAGAGTGCCGCTGCTCCGCGAGGATGAAGCAGGAATAGCATGTATGATTACAACACCAACACCAACACCGTACTTGAAATCATGAATTTCCCAATCCCTAGGGGCTGGTGTTGGTGAATGGGGAAATTACATGTAAACTGTCAACACGAACCGTGGTACTCGGTTCAGCAGACGACATTCAACACCAGAAAGCAACACTGACTAGCGGAAGTACGTCAAATCTTGCGAGGTCAATCCCAACACCAGCCTGATTTCAAGTTCGGTGTTAAGGCTGGTGTTGGTGTTCTCACAACACCAACACCAGCCTCCAACACCGTACTTGAAATCACCCACTGTGAAGTACAATTTGTACCATAACCTTGAAGACAAAAATGGAATAACAGCACTGACCACCAAATGTATATTGAAACACTTTTTAAAGAATACAAATGGTCATTGCTGGGGCAACTCTTTGCAAAAAGATCCCTCTACAAATAATTGAATCTGCTGCAATGTAATTTGTTTTAGCCATCAAAATCCCTAACCCGCTGATCAACAAATAACAAAAGTAGTTCTGTTTGCCACTTGTGTTAGTTGCTGCCTAAGTCCACTCATCGTTTATTTAGACATTGCGTTTTTTTTCACAAAGGCAAATAGGGGATGAAGAACTAAATACAAAGTGTACATATGATGACGAAAGATTGTCGTTCTCGCCCCTGGGTTGATTTTTCCTTGTTAATTTGCTCTCTCTCTCTCTATCTCTCTCTCTCTCTCTCTCTCTCTCTCTGAATGACGTCATATAATGGTACCTTGTATAAGAAGTCCACTCTAATGAAGCGTATTTTCAGTATTATGTGATCTTGAGAGGCTACAGGAATAAACAGTTATGCTGAACAGGACAAAGGTTGTTATCTTTTCACATCCATATTGAAGTTACAAATTTAATAAATGCAGTCATGAAATTAGTCATACGTTCAGTGAGTCATTAATCTGTATGGTCGCATGTCATGAGGTGGTATAGTTTGGGTTACATGGTCAAAATGGGCAAAAAAATATTTTATATATAATGTAGGTACTATCACCCTGTTTTAATTCAGACAACTTATATCACATCAGTTTTAGCATTATTAGCTAATTAGTGGTTAAGTACTCCATAGACGGCAATGTAAATGGCAATTTTCAAATGCGTTTTTCTCAAAATCATTCTTTTGCACAAAATAAGGTGTAAAATTGGATCAATACATAGTATAAACTTCATATCTTCAGGACTTATTCTTAGTACCCTTACAGTCAACTGAATACATTAAACTTGAAAGAAAACTTTCCCCACTTCATGTTTAATGACCTTTAATTAATTACCATATTTCATATAATATTCTTGTAATGTGGTCTGTGAGTTGTAAAGTTTAGCACATCAGGTTTGTGAACTTATATCACACTACTAGTAACCTAAATCTGGTGACTGAAGACCATACCATACAAGAAATATTCAAGTACAGTGACTCTTAAGCATAAATTAATAATAGCTAATTACCATTCTCCATTACATAGCAATTAAAGCTGCTCAGTAAGAACCAACTTCCTTTATGAGCACATCCTCAAAAATACTATTAAATTGTTTTCTTGAATTTGAAATAAATTTCGAAACCTGAGCAATTAACTTACTAATATTATAATTAAGTCAGATGAAGGGTAATTGTACCATAATTTACCTAAACAGAGAAAGCATAACCTCATTACATGTACAATGTACCGGTATATGAAAGTGCAATCAAGCAAAACAATTCATTGTCCAGTTCTAATAAGTCTACACCAACACCAGGTACAAACTTATCTTTGTGAATGATGTATTTTGATGAGTTTGTAAAAGCTATACCCTTCTGTATATTATTTTTTATTTACCTTTAAGTGAAAAATAAAACAATTGCAGTCAACATACACCAAAGTACCAACACTGGGTATCCGTATCCACACCTTGCATCATGAGCAATTTGTTGTCTAATAATAAATAGGCCTCATGTACAAACTAGATGAATCTTCGACCACGCGTGGTCGAACTTTATGCCTCCACCATTACCAAATCAGAAATAAATGGCACTTCATGTTGATTTATTTTCATTTATACAATGACATCTTCGACCTTGACCTTTGACCTTGTGACCCCCAAATCTAATGAGAGCATTGCCCTTTCCATATGCATACATGAGCCAAGTTTGTTGAACCGTCAAATGGTTACTGAGTTATCACAAGAACGAACCATTTCTATGTACATAATGACCTCTATGACCTTTGACCTTTGACCTTGAGACCCCAAAATCTAATCAGATCATTGTCCCTCCCATATGCATACCTGTGCCAAGTTTGAAGTTGATAGGTCAAATGGTTCTTAAGTTATCGCAAGAACGAGCCATTTTTATGTGTTTTATTAACTCTATGACCTTGAACTTTGACCTTGTGACCCCAAAATCTAATCAGATCATTGTCCGTCCCATATGCATTCCTGTGCCAAGTCTGAGGTTGATAGGTCAAATGGTTCTTAAGTTATCGTGAGAACGAGCCATTTTTATATGTTTCATGACCTCTATGACCTTGACCTTTGACCTTGTGACCCCAAAATCTAATCAGATCATTGTCCCTTCCATATGCATACATGAGCCAAGTTTGAGGTTGATCTGTCAAATGGTTCTTAGGTTATCGCGAGAACGAGCCATTTTTATGTGTTTTATTACCTCTATGACCTTGACCTTTGACCTTGAGGCTCCAAAATCTAGTCAGATCGTTGTCCCTCCCATATGGATACACGAGCCAAGTTTGAAGTTGATCTGTCAAACGGTTCTTAAGTTATCGCGAGAACGAAAACGGGACGGACGGACGGACGGACGACCCGAAAACATAATGCCTCCGGCAACCACCTACGGTGGGCGGAGGCATAAAAATGAAATAACATTCCTGTCAAGACCTATAAAATATTTAATTTATGTTTGTTGAAAAAATGGGTGATTCCATAAGGCAACAGAAATGGAATAAGATCAACAAACCTTTGACATGGAATTATTCATTTCCTCGCCCGCCTCCTCTACCTGCTCCGCCACCTCTAAAATTTGTAATATATACTGCTGTCAATTTTTTTAGTTTTAACTTTCTTTTCAGTAGTATTTTCTACATTGGGAGCCCAATTGGGTTGACAGGAATAGGGATTGCTGAAACATGACATTTCCCTTCGCCACAGTCCTGAAAAATGTAACTCCGTCACTTTTTTTGCATGCTAGTTGGTGACCTGCTACCAATAATAAATAGGCCTCATCTATATCAAAATGAAGTGAAACTGATGTTAAGACCTATAAAATATTTAATTCACATTTACTGTAAAATGGGTAATTCCATAAGGCAGCAAAAAAAAAAAATAAAATCAACAAAACCCTAACATGGAATCACTCATTTCCACCTGCTCCTCCTCCACCTGCTCCACCACCCCCTACAATTTATACTGCTGCCATTTTTTAGTAATACCTTCCATTTCAATAGTATTTTCAACATTAGTAGCCCTGTATTTTAGCTTTAAAATGAGATCTTAACTGGGTTCATAGGACATGGGGTTGTTGAATTATGACTTTTTTTCTTCGCCGTTTTGAAAAATGTAACTCCACCACCCTTTTTGGCATACCAGTTGGCAACATGCGACCATATAGTGTACTGCAGTTAATAGCATTCATACTTCCCATAAAAAACAATAGACCAGATTACTAATTTTATGCATACTTGAACAACACTTGGCCTTGACAACTGTGATGCTTGCCACATGACTGAACCGCATAGCAACAACTAACATACGCAAACTGGATTCCTTCTATTCAGATGCCATTATGCTTGAGTTCAAACCATACCTTACAATACGTACATGTACATTGTTAACACTTATCCATTAACAAAGGTATAAACAAAGAACTGGGTACCATTTTTGTCATTTTAGAACACTCACTAGTACTAGATATGTTAGGAGTGTGCAGGCACACAAATTATTGAAAGAAAGGAAATATCCCCAATATGATGTTGAGTGTGCTTCACTGTGCTACATGTACTTGATTATTAATACAGCACAACAAAAGAGCAGGGCTCCATACAAGATTTTTTATAAAGGTCCAGAGTGAATTTTTGAGGTGTTATGCATGGACACCTGTTTTATAGAGGTGTAGGAATCTGGAGAGAAACTTAGGAGGCCCCAATGTGTACCAGACCCTAATCGCTGGGGCGACAAAATCTTGTATCTCAAAAATGTTGAAGGTTCAGGAGAGCCATAAACATGGCTTCCTTAGCATTACAGCCTGTGGAGGCGGTCAAGTTTCGTTTATCAATAGTGGCATAATCTTTGCAGATGGACATGTGAGGGATTGAAAAAAACATTCTAATTGTTCCTAGCTATAAGATTATGGAAAGAACTAAATTTCACAAAAAATTGAGATACAAGGTCTTGTCACCCCAGCGACGCTATGCTGAAGTCAAGCCCTAATTCACTTTTACTTTGAGAATATCATTTGCCTATCAGATATGACAATGTAAACATAGCACGTGTGTATTCAAGTTAAGGGTCAATGACCTTTTAAGAGCCATGACCCCACAACCGTGACCCGTTTAGTCTGCAAAAGTCATATTTGATAAGGGGTCCAGAGTGAATTTTCAAGGTGTTATGCATGGACACTTGTTTTGTAGAGATGTAGGAATCTGGAGAGAAACTCAGGAGGCCCCAGTGTGTACCAGACCCTGTGCTGAAGTCAAGCCCTAATTCACTTTTGCTTTGAGAATGTCATTTGCCTATCAGAAAAGACAATGTAAACATGGCACAAGTGTGTTCAAGTTCAAGGGTCAATGACCTTTTTAGGAGCCATCACCCCACAACCATGACCTGCTTAGTCTACAAGGGTTACATTTGGCTCATAAAGACCAGTGGGGAAAATGGGACCTGAAACTATTATCATCTTGGAAATCCCAAAAGAGCCAAAGAAAAGAAACAGCTTCTGGGAAATTCCCTGTTTGTAATCACAACAACTTTCCAAAACTTTATTCCACTGCAGAAAGTGGTCATGGTTTCCCTATGAAACATCCCTCTTCTTTTTTTTTTTAAATTTCAACATACATGTAGCATGTTACAAATGCTGGTAGAGGTGTCGTGGTCTAGTGGATATGTCACCGGACTGTGGATCTCGTGGTCCGAGTTCAAATCCCGGCGCGGCACTAATGTCCTTTGGCAAGATATGAATCTACATTTGCCACTCTCCACCCAGGTGTTAAGTGGATACCCGGTAGGATGCGAAAGTCATTGTGATTTGTTTAGCATTGTGCGTGGCTGGAATGCTCCCTAGGGAGTGGAGAAGGTGCATACATTGTATGCGGGCAAGCCTGAATCCGATGACCGGGGTAATAATATTTCTGTAAAGCGCTTAGAGACTCTCTTGGTGATGTATTAGGCGCTATATAAATCCAGAATATTATTATTATTAATATTATGGCTTTTGAATGGATGTTAACCCATTGATACTGAGGCAAAGATAACTACATATGTACATGAGTGTATGAAAAATGCTTGTTATACCAAAATCATATCATACTGAACGAGTTAAAAGAGGTCTTGCTACACAGACAAAGTTCTCAGACTTCAAAATGTGAATTAATAAAGGGGCCTGGTAAACACACAGATTTCAATATTTTGCTTGTCATGACCCAGTGTAAAAGAAATTTGTACGAAGCCAGCTATTCTGTAAAAAATATTGAACAAATTCCAATACCTTTTCTCCCATCCCACATGCCTAAACAAAAGGGCTAACAGGTTGTTGAATTGGTGCTGTGTCAATATCAAAAGGGATTGCACTGTCAGAGCTTAGGTGAAGGTCAATGAGGCCCCCAGAATACGATTTACATGTTTCTCTCATTATGGATTTTACGGAAGAAACTTATTATATGAATAATGAGAACAGACACAAGACAAGTAATAAGCAGTGACTACCACAACTCAGTATCATCAAAGACAATTATTTATTACAACAGAAAAAAGAAAGTGTACCTTTCAACTGCTGAAAAGCATGATAAATCCTAAGGTAGCTAAACAAAATGGAGAGGTGCAAAAAAAAAAATGCATCCAGAAGACAAACAATGAAGAGGCAACAATAAGCATTCTGTGTTCTATAAGAGTTTTTTTGCACAACTTCATTTTGCTAAGCTACCTGTCTTAAAGGATTAACAATGTCTGACAGACATGCAACTGAAAAAAAAAAAAGGCAAGTGATTTTTACAAGCAGATATTATCTTTTATCATTCAACAAAACAATAACTTTCCCTTGAACCATTCAAAATACAAGTTATATGTAGATCAAAGGTAATGAAAATGTCTTTGGAATAAAAACTTTTAAAAAATAGTTCTTGGAGTCTAACTTAGATATTAAATTATTATACAGTCAAAGGATCTATTCCAAGGATAGAATCCTGTTCTTTGTTAACCAGTTTGCTACCAGAACCGGGTGGTCCATGTATTAAGCCTATGGGAATGAAAGAATTCAGTAGTCAATGGGTTAACATCTCATGACATTGCACAGGAACAATGAAGTCCCAACTCAAGACCAGCCTGGATAAGTTCAAGGACAAGGTCAACGAAACTCAAAAGGGGGGGGGGGGGGGGGGAGGGGGAGTTATATGATGTTGTATGACTGTAGTGTAAATCTGAATTTAAGACACCTGTGAAAGTGTGAATGTGGCATTATCATGAAATAAGTCACCAGTCCGTTCACTGCCGTTTAATTTGTCAGTGCTGGCGACAGCTTTCCACTCTCGTAGACTTTGTACACAATGCAAGCGCACACGCCAGAAGAGAGGTGACAAATTTCACGATAAGGCCGTGAATGCAGCCTGTGCAATGTGTGAACACAGTGCCAGTGGCAGCATACAGTGACATAATGACAACATTGGCAATGCTCACACTGCAGTCTGCATGCACGGCAGTACCACTCGCCTGGCCTGAACTGAATGCAGAACAGAGAAGGTAGCGCATTAACATGGCATGTATCATGTGTATCTACCTCAAATCTCAATCATTGTCACGGTAGATGCAGCCTGGGACCCACATTGTAAGAAGACTACAAATCTGTCATACGATCCCTAACAGTCTCCAATGACGTTAGGGCCAGATTAAAGGGCAAACAACTATGAACAACACGCACAACATACCTGATGCAGGGCAGTCAAGCCATCGATATTAGCATAATTTATGTCCGCTCCCCTCTTCATAAGAGCTTCGATCTCATCCAAATCCTCGCTTGCACAGGCTGCTAGAAATACACATCCTGCCGCAAATTTCACTTTAGATTTCTTCGCATTTCTTTCATCCGATTCTCTATCGAATTCCGAATCTTTCCAGCGTTGAAGTTGTTCATGGCGGCGCATAAGCGCCGATTTCGGCTTCCCACCGGCGGAGCTATCCTCACCGTCCGCCATCTTTGCTTAGCCGCTACCTCACCCGTTCCCAGCATGCATTTCGCGAAGTCCCGCTCGAAGGGGTATTTTTCGGATCGGCCGCAGACTAGACGTACGCGGGTTGAGAGACTAGGGACGGAGAGAGATAGGCCTAGGTGATGATGATGAGGAAAGATGCAGCAATACAGAGGGACTCCCTTCCAATCTAAGGGGGCTGGGGTTGTCATGGGAAAGTGTGACGTAATTTTCTATTTTGGATGGTTCAGCCTTTCAACTTCCCTCCCTCGCCTGAAGAGTGCAGTCAGTCAGAGAGAAGGAGACCACCTGAGTTCGGTACTAGATGCTCACGAGCATCTCCACGGCACCAAGTCCCTGAAACTCGACTCTTTTCCTTTATATCCTGCTAAACTTCTTGCATTAGAGAATGCATTGCAGTGCAACTCTTGAAACATTAACGATCCTTGATTTTTAGCCAACCATGCATAATCAGGACTTGCCTTGATATATAATTTGTTTTGTTTTCAGGCAAGAGGGCATTTTGAGACAGCTGGCCCCGACAATAGTTTTTACTTTTCCTTTTTTTTTTTGAGTTATCACCTTTTTATCATTTTCAATTCAATTCAATTCAAACACATTTATTTCCAATTATTCAAATAAACAGCAAAACAATGAAACAACAAATTTACATTCTTGGTATTGATAACAAAATATGACATAATTATGGAAGCCTGCAAATGAATTAGAATCATTTTACACCAGGACAACTTTTGGTCCAAATATCATTGCTATCAAAACATGTTTTTAGTACCCCCCCCCCCCTTCCCGGCCAACTGTCATTGGACTTTTTTTTTATTTTTCTACAAGGCAAAATTAATTGAGAACATTCTTAAGACAAGGAAAGTGCCTCAAACTCTCTAACGTTGATGAAAAAAAAACAAACACAAAAACAAAACAAAACAAAACAAAAACAAAACAAAACAAAACAAAACAAAACAAAACAAAACAAAACAAAACAAAACAAAACAAAACAAAACAAACAAAACAAAAATGAAAAGGGCTCTTAAGATCTCGAGGCAGCACTTTCCGCTTGCAAATTTCTCGAGAAGTAAATTTGGTACTTCTTGTGATTTGAAGGGGGAAGGGTGGTGATTGGAGGAAGAGCTGGCACATGACCGCCATGGGCCATATTTGGGTGGCCATGTATTCACATGGTAGGCTGCATGCAGTGCAGTCCTGGCGGTCCCCAGCCTCTCATACCATTCCCTTATTTAGTGAAGGTATTCCCTCAGCTGACGTCATTTTACGGTCTCACAACACGAGAGGGCGCTCTATCACTTTCTCGACGGTGCACCGAATGGCAATTCTTGCAGTGACCGGGGCAGAGTTGATATTTTATTGTACACGAAAAGTTTTGTAGGCAAGGTCTGAGTCTGGAACTAATCAACGTTACACCGATGGAACTGATATAGAGCATAGATAGCTAAATGGATTATGAGAAAGGGGTAAGGGGCAGGGGGTATTGTCACCGTTAAAAAAATATTTAAAAAAAAACAGAGGTCACTTTCAGAATAACGTCAAGTTTTTTACAAGATCAACCCATTTCTTCCCCATGCACCTCCTGTTTTCACCAATGCCCCCTCCCCGACCCCCCCCCCCCCCCCCTCACCTCCGCCCAATCTATATCCCTTTTATGCCACCGATAGTAAGTGTCCCTAGGGCATGCATCGGGGGAAGCAGAACCTGTCTATCGAGGGACCCTTGCGTGGAAAGTTTCTGACCCAGTGCGCATGATCCACAACGAGTGAACTAGTTTATGAATGACCCGGGGAGCGTTTCATTAAGAGTTTTGTCAGTGATTTTCAGTGACAACTGTTATAAGTTACTGAAGATCCTTGCATTTGATTGGCTGAGAGCAAATTAGTCAGTGAAAATCACTGACAAGACTCTTCATGAAACACTCCTGGTATCTTGTCAAAAACAATTATGAATAGTAACAAGAGAAACTTAAACAAAGACAAAACACAACACAACCAAACAAAACAAAAGGTAGGCTAATGACAACAATTTAAGTTTGAATTAAAAAACAGATATATACATTTTTGTCAAATTGAGATATTTGTAATTAAAGATCATTAATGAAAAATAATGAAAAATAATAAGAAAATACGTGCTACAGTAATTTTGACTTCAACAATATTGTCATGACCAATATATCATTTGAAAGGTATTATTTCGAATATGATGGTGACCTTACTTTAAATTCTCAAAAATGGCGTTTATCTGTTTTAATTAAAAAACAGAGAGATACATTTTTGTCAAATTGAGATATTTGCAATTAAAGATCATTTAAGAAAAATAATGAAAATAATAAGAAAATATGTGCTACAGTAACTTTGACCACAACTTCAACAATTATATCATGACCAGTATATCATTTGAAAGGTATTATTTCGTATATGATGACCTTACTTTAAATTTTCAAACTTTATCTGTTTTTGGCATCTTAACTATTCAATTAAAAGAAACATTAACTTCCCAAGGTACTGGCCCTTTATATGCTTAATGAGAGTCAAAGTAAAATCTTTTATAAAGCCTCTGTTTCTCAAATATTTGAAAGGTAAAAATTAAGGTTGTCCTAATTTGGGCTTTAAAGAATTGCAAAGCTTGTCAAAAGGTTTTGTTTTGAAGAAGGAGAAAAATAATAATAAGAAGAAGACCAACAGCAACACCAACAACAACGACTATAATAAGTATCATGATAAGGTTAATTACTAGTACCTGGTTATTATTCTATTGAATATTGTATATTCATTACTTACACGTAATACTTTTCACTTGTTTTGAAATGTATCAATTTACATTTTATTGTTATTGTTGCTGTTGCTGTTTTGCACATATTCGTTTTGCTATATATTTGATTATTAAAATGTTAAATGTATATAAATTGCTTAGAGTGGTGGAAGTAAAATCTCAACCTAATTTCAACATAAGTTTTAATGATTAAATACCCATGTTCAATTTGTAATAAATCTGTTAAAATAAATCAAAAGGCTTTGTTATGCACTGTATGTTCACAGTGGGTGCATATAGTTTGTGGCGGGGTCTCAAGAGAGACCTATGATTCAGATGAACTGTTTGAAAATTGGCAGTGCCCGAAATGCATTCTGCAAAGTGTATTACCTTTTTGGAATGATCCTGATCTATCTACTGAACTCATGTATAACTGTAATAATATTTCTGTCGACGCAAATGATGATAGGTCAACCGAAACTAATGATTTTGCTCTAAAAGATATTAAAGGTATAAAATTAGCTCATCTTAATGTCAGAAGCATTGTTAATAAAGTTGCTGATTTACAATGTTGGCTGAATAATAACCCTTATGATCTACTAGGAGTGTCAGAAACATGGTTAACAAAAGAACATTCTGATAGCTTGATTTCTGTTAAAGGTTATAAGTTTGAGAGGAGGGATAGATGTACTCATGGAGGTGGAGTGGGATGTTTTATATCAGAAAATTTATCATATATAAGAAGATTGGATCTTGAATCTGTTGCCTTAGAAATAATTTGGTTGGAGTTGCAACGTAGCAATAGCAGCTCATTATTTATTGGTATATTGTATAGAAAACCGGATAATCATTTAGATTTTTTTTGACAGTCTTGAAAGTAATCTCGAGAAATTGTATACAGATACAAACAACGTCATCCTTCTTGGTGATTTTAACTGTAATATGCAAACCGTAAATAATCTTTCTAGAAAAGTTTCCAGCCTCCTTACTACAATGCAAATGACACAGGTTATATCTGAACCCACTAGAATTTCACCACATAGCCAGTCAGTAATCGATTTGGTATGTATTTCTGATGCACTTGTTGACGGTATTATTAAGTCAGAAGTGCAGTCAGCTGGACTTAGTGATCACTCTGTGATTTTTACTGCAATTAAAGGGAAACATCAATCCCTTTCTCCCAAAATAACTAAATGTCGTTCGTTCAAGTACTTTGACAGTGAGAAATTTAAAGATGATGTAAGGAAAGTTGATTGGCATGAGTTTTATTCCTGTGGGACTGATGTTGAAAAATTGTGGCACTACTTTAAAAACACACTCCTGGACATTTGTGACAGGCATGCCCCCGTGATATCAGTGCGGCAAAAACAAAGAGGGGTACCTTGGATAAATGATGATTATTTGGTGTTAGCACGCGAAAGGGATTATTATCGAAAGCAATTTAGAAAAACAAGATTAATTTATTGGTGGAATAAATTTCAGTCTTCCCGTAACAGAGCTAATAACTTGATTAAAAATTTGAAAAAGAAGTATTATCAGGACAAATTTAAGGACTGCGAAAATGACATAAAAAAAGAACTGGAACATTGTCATGATGTTAAATTAACAATTGATAATGATCAAATACCTAACAATGAAATAGCTCACGTTCTAAACAAAGCCTTTAATGAAGTCGGCTCAAGGTTGCAAGCCCCTTCGAATAATTTCTCGAAAGATTTATTAAACAATTTACAAACTCTGTTTATTCCAGATTGTGAATTTAAATTTTGTGCAATCAAAAAGGAGTATGTTTTGAAAGAGCTATTACATATTGATTGTTCGAAAGCGGTCGGAGTAGATGGCATTCACCCTAAGTTTCTTAAGCTGGCAGCAGAGAGTATAGCTGGACCTTTAACCCATTTATTTAATGCAACTTTACAAACTAGTGTTATTCCAGAAGATTTCAAAACAGCAAGAATTACTCCTGTACATAAGGGACGATCTTTTGATATTGACAACTATAGACCAATTTCTGTGCTTCCAGTTCTGTCCAAAATACTAGAGAGAGCAATACATGATCAATTGTATAAGTACTTAAATGTAAATGATCTACTTGCAAATTGTCAGTCTGGCTTCAGACCGTCTTATTCCACTGCCACTTGTCTAACTGAGATTACAGACTTTTTGTATGATAAAATGGACCGAAAACATGTTACTGGTGGTATTTTCTTGGACCTGCGCAAAGCTTTTGATGTTATTCCTCACAATTTTATACTTGCAAAACTTAAGTACTATGGTATTACTGGCAATGAATACTACTGGATGGAATCTTATTTAACAGACAGAAAGCAATTTGTAATGATTAACAATTGTCGCAGTGAATTTTTGAAGATAAAATCAGGTGTCCCACAAGGATCTATATTGGGTCCATTGATATTTTGTATTTTTATTAATGACATGTGTAATTTGAAATTGCATGTACATTCTAAAATGTCTCTTTATGCTGATGATACCGCCATTTTTAATCACGGTGAATCAATTAAGGAAGTACAAAAGTATTTGCAAGATGATTTTGATTCAATATGTAAATGGTTAGACTTGAATAATATGCATTTACACCCGCAAAAAACAAAAGCCATGGTATTTGGTCATAAGAAAAAGTTGAGGGGTGCTTATTTGTCAGTGAAATTCAGGAACATACAATTAGAAAATGTAAAAAAGATTAAATACTTAGGTGTCATGCTCGATCCGGGCTTGACTTGGTGTGAACATATTACTAATATCGTTTGTAAAATATCTCGAGCAATAGGTTGTATAAGGCGGATTAAGCACTTACTGTCCTTTGATATCATGAAGAAGCTGTACTTTTCTATGATTTTACCTTACATTGATTACTGTAGTACATCTTGGGGAAGCAGTGCAAAAATACATTTAGATAAGATACAAAAACTTCAAAATAAATATGCCAGGATGCTTTTGAAAAAAGATTATAATACATCACAAATTTCTTTGTTGCAGTCACTGAAGTGGCAATCAGTAGATCAGCGTATAAAATATCAGTATTGTGTTCTTGTATATAAAATAATGAATAATTTAGTTCCAAATTATTTAAAACCTTTAGTATGTAAACGGCACGTGAAATACAGGACACGGTTTTCTTTGCGATGCCCCCTTCAGCTTCCCAAAGCTAGAATTGAATATAAAAGGAAATCTTTCGCATATGTCGGACCAAAATTATTTAATGCACTTCCTTCAAATTTACAAGCTTGTACCTCCTTGTTAGTTTTTAAAAGATTATGCAAAGCCTATCATACGAATTGATAAAGAGTTAAATAATATTCTATTGATTTACAATGCTATGTACGTGTGTGTTTGAATTGTCACTTCCCACTCTATATTTTTGGTGTTAATTGTTTCTGATGTTAAATATTTTGTATTTTGTATTTTTGACGTTGATTGTTCTTTCTGATGATATATTTTATAGTTATCTTGACATGTATTTTAAACTGCAGGGCGCCTTTGTAAAGCAGTTTTAAGAACTGAACAGGCCTACCCTGCAGTATAAAATAAATAAAACAAAATAAATAAATAAATAAATAAATAACCCATCATCATCATCATCACCACCACCACCTTCATCATCATCATCATCTTCGACGTCATCGGCAAAAAAGTAAATATATTTCTGAAAGACATACATATCATTTTCAGATCATTTCCACAGGCGTTCAAATGAGCTTTACAGTGATTTTGTCATTAGAGAGCTATATGAGATGCCTTTTGAAAAAAAAGGGGGGGGGGTTAATGCTTGCTGAGAGAAAGGGGGAGAAGAAGAGAAGAGAAGACTGAACGATAATGTTTACGATTTAAAGTATATATTTAAAAGTAGGCCTAAACGACGGAGAAAAATTTGCAACACTCCGACTCCAGGGGGAGCCAAAGTAAAATTCAACACTACACTCACTCGAGAATCAGCAGAGAGGTTGCCATAAAGCTGGATAATTCCAAAAGCGAAAAAAAAAAAAAAAAAAAAAAACTGGAAACATATTTAAAATCCTTAACCATCAAGAGGATATAATGTTATTTTTCTTAAGTTGTATAACAAAACATTTGTTAAATTTTGTTACCATTGCAATATGCTTAGTAGATACGTGGGGCGACGGAATATCTTCTAAATGGGGAACATTAAAGAGGGTATATCTTACTTATTTATTTCATTTAATAACGTCTTATTTGCCCAGTGGCTACCCTGGATATAAATAAGACGTTATTATTTATTTATTTATTTATTATTTCTTAAATGATGTGCCCTCATTATTAATGCGTTATACCCTCCATTATGATAAATTAAATAGGGCAAGTATAATCTTTATGAATTAATGCAAGCAGATGGTAACAGAAGAATTCCTGTTATGAAACCGAACTGAGTGAGCTTCGGAATAACGAACCTTATTTCACTTTCGGATTAACGAATCTTCGGAATAACAAACCTTCGGAATAACGAACATCGCCCGGTTTCACTGAGAACACTGAGAAGAAGCTGTGTTGCTCGAATAAAATGAACATATTCCTTTCCTTCAGGTTGTTTCATAATTCTTACCTAATGAATGATGGGAAAAGATTTTTTTCAGGGAACACTTTCTGATCCATTTCTAAGTTTAAATCTAGACCCCTCCCCCCCCCCCGAGCCCCTTTCATTATGGAGAAATGCCCCATTGAGAGATGAAAACTGTAACATCCCTCTCATTTTTCATTGTTTTTGCCTTTGGCGGCCTATCTATTATCAAGATTAACCTTTTTCTTGACTATGTAAATTTTTCATTCGTATATTTTGATTATGAGAAGTAAACTCCATGTATTTTTAATCTGAATCTGAATCTGAATCTTACTTTGACGGGTTATTATAGACTTGTTCCCGTGTTCTGTTTTAAACGAATCCTTCCAGGCATTGCAACCGAAGGGGGGAAATGTTTTTTTAGAGAAAGGGTATATGAAACAGTGCCAAAAGAAGCCATTGTACTTTAGCGTAAAACTATGTTATGGTGATCAAATAAAGGGCACAAAAATAAAACAGCCTCACTTTCTTGAGATTAAAAGCCCTTAGCTTAACCATTACGGTACCAATGGTAAAATTTTTCAAGCTTACAATTCCATTCCAATGTGTTATCATTATCATTATCATCATACTGTTGATTATAACTTATTCTTGACCATTTTTTGTTCAAATTTTACGCAATTACTGTACAGCATGTCCCTCCGTTCTAATTTAGCTCAAAACTGTTTTGTATATTTTGGGTCATCATTCCTCTGTATGTTGATTTCAACATTCTTCTGTATTCATGTCAACATTCTTCTGTATGTTTTAGTTGTGTTTTCTACAAACTCTGCATGTAAATTTTAAATTTCCTTTACACTTTGCAAATGCCTATTAATTATGTTTATATTAAAAGGAAAATAAACCCAATCCAATCCAATCAAATGGTACAAATAGTGATTGGAGGGTAGGCTATAATGTCCATATTACCGTGTTCGGTACCATGGGTACCTCTGTACCATTTACAAGGGAAGAGACTCGGAATGTCGGCCCCCAGTCCCCGGGGGAGTTGTCCTGATACGAGGGATCACAAGACCGACGGCCCATCAGACTAACTTTTCAATCCCGTAGACCTCTGGACGAAGTTTTTCTCTTTTGCTAATGGTTTACGAGAGCGCTCATATCGGTCTTGTTTTTTATAAGAGCAGAAGGGGAACACAAGAGATGGGGAGGGGGGGGGGGGGGGTAAAAATGGCAAACTGAAAACGATACAGAAAATATGAGTTGAGAATAGGCCAAATAAGTAATGAAACAAATAAGGATAATTAGGGGCCTCGGAAGCGGGGGTGGGGTGGGGGATACACCCCCTTATTTTGGCTAAAAATAAAACAAAAATTCATTGTAAAAACTTAATATTTAAATTGTATATTGCTCATTGCATAGGCTTGCAAAACCGTGAATCGACCAAGGGCTTCTGGGGGCTCCGCCTCCTGAGCCCGCCAGGGGCCCTACAGCCCCTAGACTCCGCCTCCACCCCCTCTAACTAAAATTTAAAAAATAAATGAATAACATTCCGCGGCACATTATTAATGTAGTAAGAAAGAAGAGTATCAGTGGAAGTGGAATAATATGAGCAAAGGAAAATGGCAGACACGGCAGATTGAAAGGAAAGAGGGCCCAAGATAAAATGAGGGTCAAACAACTTGTGAATAGCATGAAATTTATAAGATATTCATTTAAATTCAAGGAGAAAGTGGGGAATGTTAATAAAGCTAATAAATAATAATGTTATTAAGGTGATGTTCACCTTACACTGGATGTGCGGTTACAAAAACTGAATGAGATACCAAACGTAGAAGTAGGAAAGTAAGAAGCAAAGAACAACGGAAACGTCTGCCACGCCCACTTTCATCAGGCGATAATTTCAGACTTATAACATAATTGGTCTGCTAGCTTCAGGATTTTTAAGATCGCAATCGAAATTAATCGCAATGGCTTCCCCGTCGAAAACGCAAGCAACTCTGAAAAAAGACAAAAAAGAGGAGTCTTTCCTTGACAAAGTCACCACAATAGGAAGGAAAAAGAAAGCAAAAGAAGGTAACGTAAAGATGTATTACATTAAAAAGTTTATTTTATCGTGATTTTGTGAAATACTGGGTTGGTAATTATGGGTTTCGATTTTCGCATTCTTCGCATTCGTTACGAATGTCTCATCATCTATTGCCTGATAAATTTCCGTAATTGGGGCGTGGTCTTAGATAAGATTTTGAGTGATTGTGAGAAAATCAGTTGCAAAAAGTACTTGGTCTATTCATTGGAAATAAATATCTGTATCAAATACGTCTTACGCACTTAAATTGTGGCTGAAACGGAATGCCTTTATTTCTGTTATTCTTCTATATTCAGTCCCATGTACTGAATGTTTTGTGTGTGTTTGATTAAATCAATGATGAACGGTTCATATACTGATATAGAGTCTATGCACCCTGCAAAATACTAGCTTA
Source organism: Echinometra lucunter (assembly GCA_029962745.1). Taxonomy (NCBI): domain Eukaryota; kingdom Metazoa; phylum Echinodermata; class Echinoidea; order Camarodonta; family Echinometridae; genus Echinometra; species Echinometra lucunter. Next base: position 17,192,253 of record CM057171.1, read on the forward strand.
AGGAAGCTCTTCGTGTTTTTATTCTGATATTTCGCGAAGAGCTGAAGTCCTCTGCATTTGCCCCTGGCCCTGTGGAGACCCATGTAAACAAAGAAATATTTAGAGTAGAGCGCCTGTGCGGTCATTTGACCTATTTTTACTATATCACAAGTCAGCACATTATATTACCACAACACATACCTATTACTTCATTACACATAGAGACATCATCACTCACCACAAGTAAGTCACACAAGTCACCTCCAAAAATCCATCTAAAAAGTCATAGACTCTATACCGGCGTCAAAAATGCAAAATCGGCGCTATATTTCCAAAGCATGCGAAGGCTTAGGTCCACTGCTAAGAAAAATAGTCACAGAAAAAGCGCTAAAAATAAAGAAATCATCAGTTTTGTAGCAAGACTTTTCGTTTATCGCAAGCTCTGAGTGTGATGTTATTGGCGAAAAACAAATGAAAAACCAAACCCCCCGTATCTGCCGATGCAGTGACTTCATGTACAAAGTTGAATGCAAGTCCCCGCTGGCCTTCATTCGACCGCAAGGGGAGCACCGTTGGGCGCAGGAACTTCCGCGATGGACAACCGTGTATGGTGCGGCGCATTTCAGTGGCCCTCATACGCATTGACATTGTACGCACGATGGGCCCGGTTGAATGATTGCAGGGGGATATCGAATTCAGGGCATGAAACATAGCAATATATTTTCATATTTTCTAAAATTGTGTGATGTATTTGAAAAAATAACATTGTGATAAAAATAGTTTGATATATTTGACATAAATTTATGTAGATATGATTTTATGGAAAGTAAGTTTAGCAGCATAAATATTGCAGAAAAGCTTAAGCGGTCGAATTTCGGACACCTTACTCTGTGCCTCCAAATCACACTTTCTCATGCCCGATTAGCCCTGCAAACACGCACAGGGCTACATTATTGGTATGCTGAGCTGTGCAAATTTATGTGACACTCTGCCCTCTATAGTCAAAGATTGAAATCACTAAAATAATCAACAAATTCATTTAAGATACATGTATTTGTTTTTTTTTTATACACCTAGGAGTAGACTCTAGGCCTAGGATAATAAAATATCCTATTTCCATTCCATTCTTCCAACTGGATGTAGGCCTAAAATATCTTGATCAAGTGAATTTTGAAAAATATTTTTCTGATCACTGGTGACACAGCTCTTGCTCCTCTGTTCCGAAAATTTCAGTGGTAGAACACTACTTTCCTATTGTCAGCAATTTGCATGCTACAGCACGTCTGTTGTGCGAGGTTAGTATAACCGAGCACTAGTGTGAGTGCCCTGCAAACTACCTTCGAAGTTCACCAGTTGACTAGTATATCTAACAGTGGTATTAAAACCTAAACTTTATTTTTCAAACTCAAAATATTGACTTCTGATTGATACGAGACCCAACTTTCCTGGCAATTTTGCCCCGTGATTAATTTCCATTTCAATAGGGTGACCTCCGACATTGTGAGTTCACCTACACCCGCTGGTCTCTTCCACAGGCGAAGAGCGGTACAGCGTTGCACTCTTGCATTCTTGCATGTACTCTGCCTTCGCCGATATGTGCAAGAGTGCATCACTGTAATGCTCATCGCCTTTGCCCTAAACTAACTGGTGTAGGTGAACTCACAATGTCGAAGGTCGCGATATTGAAATGGAAATTAATCATGCAGCGAAATCGCTAAGAAGGTTGGGTCTTGTATCAGTCAAAAGTCAATATTTTTAGTTTAAAAAGTAAATTTTAGGTTCTAATACCACAGTTAGATCTACTGGTCCACTGGCATACTGCGAAGGTAGTTTACAGGGCTAACCAGGCATGAGAAAGTGTGATTTGGAGGCATAATATTTCTTTGTTTACATGGGTCTCCACAGGGGCAAATGGCAGAGGACTTAAGCTCTTCATGAAATATCAGAATAAAAACACGAAGCGCTTCTAAAGCAAGCAAAATATATGCAATACGATGTGTTCAATGCGCCAAACTTCCAGTGTGACCAAGCAACAAAAATATCATCAAGGTTTGCCAAAAAGAATCGGTGATTTTCCTTTATTCCTTGTAATATATGATAAGTTAGAAATCTGGGTAAAATTTGTACCAGTCTGGCAGTCAGTTTCAAAACAAAATAAAGATTTGTATTCATTTATTACATGTGCGTAGCCTTAAGACCTTTTCATTTTGTTAAACAAAATTTGACAATGGCATTGATTATCGACTTGAAAATACACTGTATGCATTGTTGACATTCGTGACTCGTCCATCATAATTTTCACTACTAAGAGCATAGCTTTAGCCCCCCCCCCCCCCCTCCCCCCATTGCTCTTTCGGTATAATTTGCTGGCGCTTATGCAGAAGTGGCAGAACATCAGGTTCAGTCAGACAATGAAAGTGGAGGGGCACTTGTTCACCTCTTGTTTGACAGACAAAAGGTGCCCCCTCAATTTCTTTGTCAAAGCCAGACCTTCTGCCTTTTCTGCACTTATGTAGATCTACTTGTAACAGTTACAAATTTATTCTATTTTTTTCTTTCAGATTATACTATTGCCATTAATGTATGTTATCAATCAAATTGGACATTACCAGGCGCACCAGCTACTTTCATGGCACTGCAATTCATGGCGCCATTTTTATCCTTTAGTAGGGTCTATACTATAGTAACACACATTGTTAAACAGAGCAACACTTACCAACACCACTGCACAAAGTCACTTATACTCTTTCAAAAGTGGTATTGATTTGATTAGCAAATACATGTACCAGCACCAAAACATCAGTGAAATACAGAAAATTCAACTTGCCAATGTTGGAAAACATGATTCCAAAAATGCAATCCGTAATTTTACGTCCATTCTGTAAATAAACTTTCGCATGTTATGACTGTCTGTGGCCATTCCTACACACTGCACATGAAATTCTATAATATTGCTATGAGTGGGGGGGGGGGGGGGGGGGGGGGGGGGGGGGGGGGGGAGGAGCACCAGTCATAACACCACAGTCACCTGTACATGTATACCATAGATAGTCCAGACAGTACAGGGGGGGGGGGTGTGAAAGGGGTTACCTGTAAATAAAATTGTACATGTTTTGGTGAGTGAACCGCTTTTGAATTTTTCTTTCTTTTCCTTCTTTTTTTTTTTTTTAAATAGATGACATTAATGACATTGGAAGGCATGCCATTGAATCTCCTGCCAGTCCTGTGGATATCAACCCAGACACATTTATCATGGGTGAGTAAAGGCTGCTTCTTCAATGATGCCAACTGTTCCTTTTTTTCAGTATTTTGTACCTTTTTTTAACCCATTCGTGACAGAGGCCCACTTTTTGTGGTTTGGCCTAATATCTTTTAATGCAAAGCCCTAAAAAATCATACCAAATACATGAGCAGAAAGAGCAAAAAATTCTACACAAACTGCCCATTTTGGTTGCATCAATATTCATCGTTGATGTTGAAAATTTTTTAAAGGAAAATAAGCATTAAAATCCTTAACTTGGCAATGTGATAGAAAGTTAAGAATCACCATTTTCCCCTGCAAATTGGCAACTTTTTGACTTATCATAATTTCTGTCAATTTGTATTCATTTCTGATACATGACGTTTTATAAATAAAATGTAGCAATAAAATAAAAATGTTGGAGTTGCCAATTTGAAGAATAAAAGCTGATCAAATTAGGCTTTAAATAATTCCTGTCACGAATGGGTTAAAAGGGAAATAGACTGCAGATTTCAAACAAAATACTGTTTTTCCTGAACTTCATTGCTGTACAGTTCTATGGCGTAAAGTAGGATACTCTTTTTTCCCACTCATAATATTGTGTTCACACATAAAAATACTGCAAAACTTTATGAAAGGTTGACGCCTGGGATGTTTTCGTGCTTTTTTCATCCATCTCTCTCTTCCTCT
>CM057171.1:17201320-17294545 GCA_029962745.1 Echinometra lucunter
TTTCTTACCCTCTCCCTCTTCCTATCTCTCTCACTCTTTTTCATTCTGTACGGAGTATGGAGGAGTTTATCTTAAACCACAGTTAAAACCTGCATAAGCATTAAAGGCACATGGCCTTATGCCAAATTAAAGGTATTGATGTATAAGCTTATTTTGCATGTTTTAGATCCCGATTTGGGCCTCTCTTGTGAAATGTAAGTGTTATTATTTCAAACCTTTATCTCTTGAGTTGAATAAGAATGAGTGAGTTAATCTATTTGCCACTGAATGCTCCATTTCCTGTAGGTTTAATACAGGGGCTACCCAGTTCCAGTAAGTAATGGGTTATGTACATTTGAATGACTGTAGACAGATTCTACATATATCTCTTATTCCTTCTCTTATTCTGGCTCATTTTCTCTCTTGATCCCTTCTCTCCCCCTCCCCCCCCCCCCCCCCCTCTCTCTCTCTCTCTTTTTCCTTTTACAGATGTAGTAAAATCAGTCTTTAGCAGATTAGTTTCTAAACAAGTAAAACTATGACCTTTAAATTGTTAACTTAATGCCAGGATGAGAGTGTCATTTCACTTCCTGTTTATGAATGATCTGCTTGTGGTCAGGTCAAGGGTCACGCTGAACCCGGTGGCAGGAAGTTACAAGCTGGCTCGAGTATTCTGTTGCAAAGATTGATCTCTTTTTTTTTTTTTTAAAGGAAACCAACACCCTCAAGACAAGTAGTTTTGAAGTCAAAGCTAAGACAAAATAAAACACAGTGAAAATTTGAACAAAATCGGACACCGAATAAGAAAGTTATGCCTACATGAAATTTTCTGTTTTGACGTTACCATAGCTATTGTGATATACATGTAATTTGTGGACAACTCAATACATTCAAGGCAATTCTGTATGGACCTTCTTTGACATTCTTTACTTTGCTATCCTACCAGCTATGTACATAATTTATGCAAAATATTGTTTACCAGTAATATAGTGATACAAAGAAAGAAAGTAGTCAGTGACACTCCTAGTAATTTTGTTTTGTTTTGTTTTTTGTTACATGATAAAATCAGTAAATGGGACATATTTCAGAAATTGCCTTCCCTAGGGCCCCAGCATTGCCAGTTACCCAATTCACCAATATTTCCCAATCTACCACAGTGCCCTAATTTCATTATCTTTCTTTATGACTTTATGGTTTATAATGCTTTTTTTGTTGTTGTAAATTTGTCTATTTACAGAGGAAGGAGAAGAGAGGTCTATGATTGAGCCTGAGTCTAGGGAGTCTCCCAAGGTCAAAGAACTCATTGATGTAAGTTCACCCATTCAAGAGTGGCAATTTTTTGTGCACTTCTGTCTATCTTTCTTGGTAACCCTTTTCTCTTTTTTGGGGGGTCAAATTCTTTCTGTTGTTTTGTCTATCTCAATGTAAATACCCCCTCTCTTTCTCCCCCCCCCCCCCCCCTCTCTCTCTCTGTCCAACTCTTTCGAACTCTTTCTGAACTTCTGTCTATCTCTTTTTTAACCCTTCTCTCTCTCTCTCTCTCTCTGTGTCTCTCTTTCTGTCAAATTCTTTCTGTCCTTTTGTCTATCTCTCTGTTAACCCCTCTATCTTTCTGTCAAATTCTTTCTGCACTTCTGTCTATCTCTCTGTTAACCCCTCTCTCTTTCTGTCAAACTCTTTCTGCACTTCTGTCTATCTCTCTGTTAACCCCTCTCTCTATCAATTCTTTCTGCACTTCTGTCTTAGTTACCCCCTCTCTCTGTCAAATTCTTTCTGCACTTCTGTCTATCTCTTTGTTACCCTCTCTTTCTGTCTGTCTCTCTCTCTCTCTTACTCTCTCTGTTAAATTCTCTCTGTACTCTTTATCTGTATATTAATCACTCTCTCTCTCTCGGTTCACTCTATCAGGTTCTGATCAGATGGATTAACGAAGAGCTGAAGGACAAGAGAATAATCGTAAGAGACTTGGAGGAAGACCTCTATGATGGACAAATCCTGGGCAACCTTGTGGGTATGTATACAGTGTTTCAACATTCGTTATCATATATTGAACATTTTAGTAGAATTCATTTATTTATTGACTCTTTGACCCCCTCTCGGGGTATGAGAGTTCAAACAAAAGTATAAATAACAATACATTACTTTTGAACTTTTCTTGTACAAAGATAATGACATAATGATAATAGGTTTGTAGTGTAATGTAAGAAAGTTCAGAACACAAGCAATGTACATGTACATGTGTAGACTATAACCAACTAGTAAACACAATGTTTGCATAGATAGTATACAATGATATAATATGTAAGTACAAAATAGTCTATTTACAAGCTTAAAAAGTAAACAATACAGGTTGTTTCACTATCCTACCACTACGAGTACTTATGGGTCCAGCTCTAGTTTTTTTTTTTTCTGTTTGTTGAGAAAATTGCAACATAATAAGGCGAGTAATTCGAGCTAAATTCTTTAACTGAGAAGTACTTCTAGTATCAAAAAGTTCTGCCATGTGCAAAGCACTTGGAAGCCTAGTCCTACAAAACTTTTTTGGCAAATATAAATGCCTCTCCTTTTGAAAAAAAAAGACAAACAAAAATATAGTGAAATTCATCACCTATATCAGTATTTAGGCAGAGAGTACACTGCATGTCACAGTGCAGTACGTTGGCATCAAATCGACCCTTGTTTACAGGCAGTTTATGTGATCTACATTAAAACTGAGAGAGAGTAAAAGCATCAGTTTTATTTAGGGTGAGTAAATAACCTTCAAATACATGGCTATCTTTAAATAATCTATAGCAGTTTTGTTGAAGAAAAAACATTATCAAAGATAAATTTAGAAAATGTATTGTATTTTTAAAAAAATCATTCATATAAATCAATATTCTGGTCTGTTTTCAAACATAGACATAAACATGAATATTAATCAATGTTTGTATTTATATATCTAAACATAAGGTACATAATGTTAAATTTATAAACAAAAACAAAGACAAAACAAAATAAAACAATATCATAGTATTTTTGTTTATTAACATGATTAAGAAAATAAATAACCAGGTTCACATTCATTTCCTCAGTATCCAGTTTTTAGTTCTGGACCCCATTGCATAAAACTTACCATTTATGGTAACTCTGCCATCATTGGTAACTACTATCATGGTAAAATTGCTCAACAACCAATCAAATTCGAGGTTTCCATGGAAGTTACCATCAGTGGTAAGTTTTGTGCAGCGGGCCCAGATATAAAAAAATGAGTGAGCTTTCCCAACCAGGCCCCCATTTCATAAAACTTGTAAAACTTGTAACAAGTTGCAATAATAGTTATAACTACTGAATCATTGCATCTGATTGGCTGAGAGAAAAATTTGTTATAGAATGTGGCAGTTGTTGCTGATAACAAGTTTTATGGTAATTGTCTTCATTACCTTCGTTATGTTGTTTATTCTCATGTATTAATCGAAAAAGAAATTTTCCTTCTCGTTTTCTGCAGAAAAATTGGCGGGAACCAAGTTTGAAGTGCGAGAGGTGATGCAGTCTGAGATCTTCCAGAAACAGAAGATCAAGTCTATTCTGGATTATGTCAACCAACTTCTCAACATACCCAGATGGAACAAGGATAAATGGAGTGTCGATGGTGAGTTCAGTAACCTTTTATTTGCCATTGGTGCTAACTGGCAGAGTTGCTCACTAGCCACATGTGCCAATCAGCACAAAAGAAATCTCTCCAGGATTATGTCAATAAATTTCTCAACATACCAAAATGGAATGAGGATGAAGATTTGAATTTGGTTAGTGTACCAAATTGACGACGCGGAGCAGTTGTCAATGAAGCATTTATCCTATAATCATGTTCTTTCTTGAAGTTTTGGGATTCAGTTATAGTACAGAATCAACACAAAGCAACAATTGCCAGAGCATTTTAGTTCTTTTTGTTTTATTGTTTCTTAATAGGTACTCAAAAATATACTTACATGTACATGATCATTGATGTACACAGTATAGGTTTGCATGTTCTTTCATTCTTATTATGGACTTGTCTCTTGCTATTGATGTACTGTACCTGTGCTTTTTTTTTTTTTTTTATCTGATTGGTCGAATGAATAATGATAAAATTAAATGAAAAACACAAACTTTTGAAACTGTTGTCTAGTTCTACCATTTTGGCAGCAATAACACTCTAATTTATATTTCAATTTGCTATTAAAAAGAGAGAAGAGATTGAAAATATTTCTCCTCTTTGTTAGATTTGCACTGATATATGAAAATTAAGGTAGTCCAAAAAATTTTTTTTTTTTTAATGCAAATGCAGTCATGGTGATCTTCGGTAATACATCCAAACATTCTCTCATAAGATTACAGCAGTTTTTCTTTCTTTGATCGCTTCATCCTACAGCTATCCACTCTCGTAACCTTGTAGCCATCCTCCATCTCTTAGTGGCCCTGGCCTTCCACTTCAAAGCCCCCATCATGATCCCAGAGTTCGTCATCGTCAAGGTGGTTGTGGTCCAGGTATGCAGGTTTATCTTAGAGAATCCACAGCTGGTATTCTGAAAGAAATAAAAAAATGTGCGAGCAGTCTTAATTATCATAACAGGTCAAAATTAGAACTTTTGTTGCATTATGTCTGCACAAAGCTGTTAAGTTAGAGAGACATCTTTGCCAGCACCAGTGATAAAGTGTTTGTTTCATGTAATTTTAGTTTGTTATGAAAATTAACTTTGTTTTTCTCTGCATAGAATCGACATAGAGGATAACAGAGTCTTACCAATACATCCCAGCAAAATAAACATTGTGGAATTATTTTATCTTTTGCATTAAAGCCAGAGCGAACTGGCACCCTTGTATGGGATTTTGAAATAGCGCCCTCTCAGTCCTAAACTACTGATTTTGTCCCCTTTTTGCTCCCAGCATGCTCTATTCTGATCAATGACAGCTTTATTTTTTGAGTAACATCTGTTAAAATGTATTTGTATTCATACTAAGGAAATTCACGAGAAGCCACAAAGGATATAATGTTTCTAAGAGTCTCTGGTTTTGAGTAGCTGTAAGTTGGCGCTGTTGTAAATACATCATGATAAGGGTCAGTTCACTGTTGCTTTAAAGGCAAAGTCCAGCCCAGAAGTTTCACTGTTTCAATAAAAGGAGTTAAATTTGAACACCATAAATGAGCAAAATTGGTCAAAGAATAAGAAAATTACACTCATTTACATTTTCTAGTATATTACTCTCGGCTCTGCAAATTGGCAAAACTGATGACATCATATGCAAGCAGCTCTCCATTCGCTTTGTACATGAAATTTCACATTTTCTCAATTTTTTTGGAAGTCACGCATTTTCTCACCCCATAATCAATGTATGTTCAGAAGAATTGCTTTGTACGTAACATACTTTGATTATGGGGTGAGAAAATGCGTGACTTCCAAGAAAATTGAGAAAGTGTGAAATTTCATGTACAAAGTGAATGGAGAGCTGCTCACATATGATGTCATCAGTGTTGCCAATTTGCAGAGCCGAGAGTAATTTACTAGAAAATGTAAATGAGTGTAATTTTCTTATACTTTGACCGATTTTGCTCATTTCTTTTTTAAAATGCTGTTCAAATTCATCTCCTTTTATTGAAACAGTGAAACTTCTGGGGTGAACTTTCCCTTTAAGGGATACCACACCCCCCCCCAAGAAATAAAAAATTAAGATAGAAATGGAAAGGAAATTTGTTCTCTCTAAGACAAGAAATTATCTGCCTCCCCCCCCCAAAAAAAAAAAACAAAAACAAAAACAAAAAGAATAAAATTAAAAAGAAGAAAAAGAACGTGCAATCATGGGCTAGATGTAATTGAATGGAGTTGTAGGAATATGATTGTCCTTTCATTCTTTTGCTCAGAATAATGATGTTGATACTTAAGTTCAAGTCGGAGTTGGCAGCCAGATCGGGGTAGATAGAAATATGGATGATATCACAGGTGTGTAGCAATGAAGTCTGTGAGAATGACTTTCATACTATCTGTAATATTGTTGTTTTTCATGTAGAAAAAAGATGGAATGTTGCAAACATCCAGAGTGGAAGAAGAAATCACAGCCACAAATGAGTAAGTAGACTCATTGTTTTGTCATTGTTGGGGCTTTATATTTTTTGGTTGCTGGAATCATGAATATACATGTACTTGTATAGCCCAAAGTGAAGGCAGATCATGAATTCTTGCCTGAAAATGAAAAAAAAAAAAAAAAAATTGACACGAACATATTAGATTAGCTTGAGTATGGATGCGTATGTGGATGCAAATGCTCTCAGAATCCACGGAAACAATAAAAATTCTTCCATTTTCATAGTGTAGTCATTTCTCCTTCTCTGCCTCCCTCCCCCTGTTTCTTATTTCCTTTTTCCTTTTAAAAAAGTTTTTCTTTTCTTGCTATCTTTTTTTTTGTCTTGTTGTTCCATTTTCTCTTTTTTTTTTCCTTTTTATGTGCTCACTTGTTTGATTCATTTGTATCTCCTCTTTCTATCTATCTTTTGTTCTTTTTTCTATCCCAGTTCCTCCACCCCCTTTCTCTTTCACTCTGTCTTTTTCTCTCTATCTCCTTTGCTTGGATATTCCTTATATTTCCCCTTCTTTTTTTTCAACCTTCTGTGACAATATAGTCCATTTGAAACCTGTTAGCTGTATAGTGCATGTACATGAAATAGATCTGTTTACTAATCGTATTCAAATTTTATGCGCATTTCGCTCCAGAACCCTTGGTTACAAACTATTCAGTTCACCTGTCATGCATAATGGCATCTGAATAGGTGGAATCCAGTTTGCTTACATTATTTGTTGCTATGTCGGGCAGGCCTATGGCAAGCTACTGAGTTGTCAAGGGAAACTGTTGATCAACAAGTATGCATAAATTAGTGAACAGGTCTATTATGTATGCAAATGACAGATATCATGTATCCAATTCATGAATATGCATGAAGTAGAAATGGTATTTTTACATGTATTGCCGCATCATTCCTTCATCATTCCTTCATCAGTTTTTGTCCTAGTTAGAATGTTCTGTACAGTTCTGCAACATCCTGGGGCTTGTCTCTCAAAACCGTCATAAGTCTAAGTTTGGGGACATCCCATTCTTCAACACATATCCCCATAAGTTGTCCAAGAACTTAGACTTCCGACGGTTTTGTGATACGGACCCCTGCTCTTAAGCTGTTTCCCATTTCATTATGAATTCCTTGTTCTTAGCTACAGTGTGTATTTCCGTTTATTACTGTATCATCACCTTTTTCGTCCTCTTTTCAAAATTGTAATCTTCCAGATATTTCTGTAGAATTACAGCATGTTATAGCACATGGTCTTTCTAAAGATGTGGAGACCCCTCCTGTCTAGCTGTTTCCCATGTCATTAAGAATTCCTAGTTCTTAGCTACAGTGTCTAGTTCCATTTATTACTCTATCATCACCTTTTTCGTCCTCTTTTCAAAATTGTAATTGTCCAGATATTTCTGTAGAATTACCGCATGTTATAGCACATGGCCTTTCTGAAGATGTGACCCCTCCTGTCTAGCTGTTTCCCATGTCATTAAGAATTCCTAGTTCTTAACTACATTGTCTATGTCCATTTACTGTTGTATCATCCCCTTTTCGCCCTCTTTTCAAAATTGTAATCTTCCAAATATTTTTGTAGAATTCTTTTAGAATCAATTACTGCATGTTGCCTTTCTAAAGAGGTGGTCACTCCTCTTCTGTCTCTGCCCTCATTGTGTTAAACCTAACATGTAGCAACAGTGATCGCTTGCATTCAGACAAAGAACAAACTGACCTCTCTGTAAAGGTGGCCATCACTACACAGAGGTCAGATGAAAAACCCTCACCTGAACTGCCCGCCTTGTAATATTCTAACATGTTAACCCGCTGACTACCAAATTCTGATATTCCCATAGACTTTATATAGGAACCATCCGGTTCTAGTAGCCATTGGGTTAAGACAAATCGTTTTGCTTTCACTCATACATATTCAAAGCAAGTGGTCTTCCTGTAAAGGTGGCCACTATGTACAGGTCCCAGGTAATAACCCTCTTTATAAGCTGCCCACGTGTTAACCTATCTCTTAATAAGAAAAGATGACTTATTTGCTTGTATACAGGTCAATGGCTTGGTTTGATGTATCTCAGCGCAGGTATACCAAAGTCAAAACAAAATATGGCTCCCATTTATATTGTCGTCATCATCATCATCTGGGCTCTATAACACAAAGCTTAAGCAAATGAACGCTTTGCAAAGGATGCAAATGTTTAAAAAATGGCAAAATCTAACATTCACTTTTTATGCAGTGAAAGTTCACCAAACTTGCACGGAGGTTCAGAAGCGGCGTCAATTTTTCACGGGATGCAAGGAATTTCAAACTTTTTTGAAATTCTGTCGAACTAAGAACCCCTGTGCAAGTTTGACAAACTTTTGGAGCATAAGATGCGTATGTTAGACTTGGCTATATTTTTGACATTTGCATTCTTGCAAAACGATTGCATGCCCGTGAAAACTATGCTTTATCAACTGATCATACGATCAACAATTAATTGTGCAATAAATATTTACAATTCATTGCTCATAGCATATAATTACAAAATAACAGTCAACTGCTAAATAATCTTTGTGTTAAGGGGCCCTGATCATATGCAAATTATAATCCAAGCTCATGTTAACTAACAAAAGGGTTTACATGTATATATTATTTGGGGGTTCCCCGCATGTCCTGAAATTTCCCTCAAACCATTACCTCTGAAGGTTTTAGTTTTTATTTAGTTTTGCTTTATCAAAAGGAGTACATGTAGGCAGGTCTCATGCTTCAAGATATTTGGAAATATATGTAAAAGAGTGATAATGAAAAACTGAATGTTTGGAATACACATACATGTACTTTATCATGCACAAGTAAATTCTATATAGAAAGTGTGAAAGTTTCTAAATTTCTTTTTTTTTTCCTCCTTATTTGACCACAACAGGAATATTTGCACTAAAGCATTAAAAAAATAGAATAGACAGGGGTGACTTAGACACTAGTTGTAATCCTTTGTAAGGATTTCATTTGGTTATTTTATTTTTTATTTGATTATTTGATTATTTATTTATATATATTCATTTACTTGTTTATAATTTATTAATTAATTAATTTATATTATGTGTGGATGTATGGGTGTATGTGTGTATGTATGGGAGCATCTGTGTATGTATGTATTTTATTCATTCATTATTCATTTATTATTTGTTTTTATTTTTTATTTTGATGAAACCTTACTTATTAGCTGAAGAAAGCACTAACATTTGGTGAAATTATTTTCCTTATCATGTGCATGAATATTTTACTGGATGAATAAAGTTATTTTGCTTAACTCAAGGAATTACACTGATTTTCCTGATCAGCTTGGGGACAACTCAAAGATCGACATAATATATTTTTAAGCATGAAAACATCTTAATTCCATTTTGCATAACACATAGAACGTAAAGATTTCACTGCCCTTGTGAAAAGCATACAAAAGTATTGATACATAGCTTGCAGAAAATATTACAAAGAAGAAATTATTTTAAAATTCATACATTTAGTGAGAAAGAGACAAAACATTATAAAGGCAAAATAATAGTAGTCAGAGAATTAGCAAATTTTGTTGAGGAATGATTATTACCTTGTTTATAGTTTTATGATTTATTTGAATGGTAAATGCATGGTATATTTTGGTTTGTTTTTATTCCTCTTGAGTTAAACATTTTGATTTATATGAATTGAGAAAATTCTAAAAATGAAAACAGATATCATGAATATGTCTTTCATAGATAATGCAGGCATTATAAGTGGTTTATGCAGCCATATAATTTGTAGCAAGAAAATCATTGCAATATTCATTTAGAGTCATTTAGAGTTGAAGCAACATTTAGTGTTAAGCAACATTTAGAGTCAAAGCAACATTTGTCAAGTAGCTTAGAGTTAATAAACATGTGATTCATTTAATTAAGAAATACCAGTATAAAGACTTTTCATTAAGTTGAATATGATTTTATTTACGACATTAATACTCCATTGGGTTATAATGTACATGTATTACAGCTATGTGTATATAGTACTTTTAAAAAGCAACATTTTTCATGCCTCCGCCCACTGAAGGTGGTGCTGGAGGCGTTATGTTTTCGGTTTGCCATCCGTAATTCCCGCTTCTTCGTTAACACAATATCTCAAGAGCCGTTTTAGGTATGACTTCAAATCGGTCCTAGTGTGTATCACCATAGGTAGAAGAACTAGGTAAATTTTTGGTGTATGTTGGTGAAAGTTCAAGGTAAAAAAGATCACTTTTTGAAATTTCAAGTGTTAGCCTCCTTAATTACTCAAGAACCATTTGAGGTCTGAACTTCAAATTTGTTCCGAGTATGCATGACTTAAGAAGATAATCTGAATAGATTTTGAGGCATGCAGGTCAAAGGTCAAGGGTCAGTAAAGTATTTGAAATTATTAACGAAAAATGTGTTTCCATGATACCTTGGCATACGGCAGAGATTTTAGTCAGAGATAGTGAAATATATCTTAGGTGGAAGAGGTACATGCAATGGTAACTCATTTCCGATTTTCAATCAAATTTTCGACGATCTGTTTTATTCCATCTTAGCTTTGGTATAAAATCTACTTGACTCGAGGGTTTTGGTTTCCTTTAGAGCTCATATTTTCGTGTAGTTTTGTAGTATCATGGAACACCTAACTAACATAAGAGCAAAACAATTTTTTGGTGTTTGGAACTCTTTAACAAAATGTAGCTCAAGATGTGTAAAACTTTTGGAATCAATATGGATGAATTTACTACTTGTTTGGGGATAACTTTCCCAATTCATATACGTATTCATGTAGGTTTTTTTATTTAAAGTCATTTAACCCATGGTTTAAATCATGGTTTATACCTGCACCGTAAACTAAAGGGAGTGTACATTTAAGGAGGTGTATATAGCTGTATCAAGCCCATCGCACACTGTGTGATTGCGACCTGATTTTAGGAACATTCATTTGTTGCAGCATTTAACAGTCAGACATGTAAATCTTAGCGATCCGAATTCTGAATTGTCATATGAATGATTAAATAGATACATACACTCCGGGCTACTTTGAACCAATATGTCAGGAGGAAAACAGAATCACTCCTGAATTGTGGATTGTAGTGATGCCATAGCAGTCTTGCGATTGTCTACGATTTGAAGGCAATATACCGTGTGTCCCAAAAAAAACTTTACACTTTTGAAATGGCTGCCAAATAAAAAATATATGATTCTGGCGGAAAAGGTTTATATTTATGGATAGCTCATGGACTCAACGTTCACATGAGACCAAAAAGGCTGAAAATAATTCATGCTTGGGTGAGCACTGCTCACTTTTGTAAAGGGTATGAAAATTAGGTTGTGCAGGAATTGTGCCTTCCAATTTGTGAGAGGTAAGTCCTTTGGAGGTTACAGAATTGAGGGTGATATGATAAATTCATGATCAGTTACAGTCAGTTTAGGTTGCTGAGTGAATTTTATGGTTTATTAAGTCAAAATTTTATGCATGAGTGAACGGGAATTGCATTCATTATTGTAGCATTGTACCTTTCCCTGGTAGATTCAGTGGTGTGTTCATGGGAGTCAGGATGCACGGGTATAGCCTTAACTCTGTCTAAAAGACTTACAGTAAACCAATGTTTTTATTTTTAATATTCCTTTCGTTATTCAGAACCTCACTGATTTTCATATGACATTATGTTATTCGAAATTGCAAGATCTTTTATAAATGAAATCTCTCTCTCTGTCACTTTCTATTTCAAGTGTTCATCCTGATGATATGCATGTCTAGGAAGGAAAAAAAAATACGGCTTATAGCTTGTTGTATTTACGGTATCATAGGGACAAGATAAATCAAAGCAAGTAAATTGATATAAGGTGACAGATGGGGTATATTCTCAAAAGAATTTCTCTTGTTTCCAAGTGCATGGTGAATTTCACACAGTATGGTAAAGATATAGCATGTAAGATACAAAATATTTGTTACTGAGAAAGAGCAACGATCAAGAAGTGGATTTTTTTTTTAAATATTGAATTAAGAACTCTATGCTTTTACTAACTTTTTTTGTTTTGTTTTTCTTCCAATCTTATCCTTCCTGGGTGTTCCTTTCTTTTCATTGTCCTCTCTCTCTCCCTCTCTCTCTCTCTCTCTCTCTCTCCCTCTCTCTCTCTCTCTTCTCCCTCTCTCTCTGTCTGTCTCTCTCTCTCCCTTTGTTATCACTCATTTGATATGATGTTGCATCCATGAAGGGCCATCGGAGGACGTTTTGGTAAGTGTATTATTATCACTATTATTTTTAATTATTTAGGAACTTTTACACAAGGGATTTTAAAATGAAACACCTGGAATTTGTAATCCTTGAAATACATGTATTTATATTATTTGAAATCAAGGTTATGATGTTTTGATGTCTCTGTTACATCTGGGTCTATGTCGTACTCGGGAAAGATTAAAGAAAACTATATTCATATTTACTTTTTTTATTTGTATAACCACAATTTTTGTAACCTTGTTTTAGGGAGAAATTGCAAGCCAGTTTCTAGAAAAGTAGTAAAGAATCGTATGCACTATGCTGAAAAACTAAATTTACCTTGTTTTTTTACATTGCTTGTCTTTGTTCACTTGTTAGACTCACATACATGTAGAAATCATATATGCTTCAACAAATATCTTTCTTAAACCCATTCATGATGACGGAAATTATATGGGGCCTCATTTGATCAGCTTTTCTTCTTCAAATTGGCCACACTAGTATTTTTCTTATAAAAATTCATGTATCTGAAATAAATACTAAGTGACAGAAAGTATGTTGAGAAGTAAGAGTTGCCAAGTTGGACTTTCCACCATATTGCCAATTTAAGGATTTTAGTTCTTATTTTCCTTGAAAACAATTTTAGCATCAAACTACAAATATTGGCACAACATTGCATGTATGTATAGAAGTTTTGGCTCTTTCTGCTTATGTACATGTATGTGGTATGTTTATTAGGGCTCTGCAGCAAAAGTTATTTAGCCAAACCTCACAGTGTGGATCCTCTGTTACAGATGGGTCAAAGGATAATTTCATGGGATTATTTTCTTTCATCCTAATCATCTTTTCCTTGATTTTGTTCCATGGCACCCACATTTTTATAGCAAGCAAAAAATTTAGAACTTCCAGTTCATGAAATTTAGTTACTGTAAGAGTGGACATTTTTGCACAATTAATTTTTGGTGCTCATCTGAGTTAAACACAATCATGTATTTTTGATTTTTCGTGGACAGTTAGGATAACTGTATTTGCATTTGAAATAAACAAAATATTTTGCGCAACTTTCATGCCATGTGAAATGCGCGAAAATGTCCACACCGTGAAATATTCCATGTTTACAGTATGCATTAATCGAATTTTTAACAAATTTTATATCAACAGAACGGGATGCCTTTGATACTCTCTTTGATCATGCTCCTGACAAACTCAATGTTGTCAAGAAGGTAAGTGAAAATGAGGTCACACTCTGCCCCGTTTAGCCTCCGCCCACCGTAAGTGGGTGCCGGAGGCATTATGTTCTCAGGTTGTCCGTCCGTCCGTCCTTCCCGTTTTCGTTCTCGCGATGAGAGGGACAATGATCTGATTAGATTTTGGGGTCTCATTGTCAAAGGTCAAAGGTCACAGAGGTCATTATGTACATAGAAATGGTTCGTTCTCGCGATAACTCAATAACCATTTGACGAATCAAGTTCAGACTTGGCTCATGTATGCATATGACAGGGACAATGATCTGATTAGATTTTGGGGTCTAAAGGTAAAAGGTCAAAGGTCACAGAGGTCATTATATACATGAAACTTGCTTGTTCTTGTGATAAATCAACAACTCTTTGACAGTTCAACTTCAAACTTGGCTCATGTATGCATATTGAAAGGGCAATGGTCTCATTAGATTTGGGGGCACAAGGTCAAAGATGTCATTGTATAAATGAAAATAAATCTATATGAATATCCCATATATTTCTGATCTGGCATTGGCGGAGGCATAAATTTCGACCGTGCGCGGTCGGGGATTCATCTAGTTCCCACCTCCATTGACCATTCCAGATAAAGTGATGTTCTTTTTTTCTGTTCTTTCCTTTTTGCTGCAGAAGTTTTTAAAAGTGGCTTAAAATGGTTTAGCATGATTGTGATGATGGTGATGATTGTGATGGTGATGATGATGATGATGATGATGGTGGTGATGATGATAATGATGAAGATGATGATGACGTTGATGATGATAATGATGGTGATGATGATGATGATGATGATAATGATAATGATGTTGATGATGACAGTGGTGATGATGGTGATGATAATGATGATGGTGATGGTTATTATGGTGATAATGATTACCATGATGATGACGTTTGTTATGTTCATTGTGAACATAGCTTAAAAGTCAGCATAATCAGGAGTAGATGTGAACTCATTGGTCATTAATTCAGGAAAGTGTTCATACTGGAAATATATGTATGTAGATGTTTTAATACTTTCTGTTGTGTACGTTTGCTACTCCTTTCTTTGCTTTAAGATTCATGCCAGTGATAGCGATAAGGACGAAGAGGAAAACGCACATTATTTTCTTTAAATGTTTTCTTTTTATATGACAGTCACTGATTGCCTTTGCCAACAAACATCTCAACAAACTGAATTTAGAAGTCATGGACTTGGATAGCCAGGTAAGTTTAGTATGAAACTTAAGTTTAGATTGGTAGTTACAATGATCATTTACAGGAAACCAACACCCTTAAGTCAAGTAGTGTTTAAAGTAATGGTAAAGCTAAAACAGAATAAAACAGTTCAGCAAAAATTTGAACGAAATCAGATGCCGAAGAAGAAAGTTACGCCTATATGATATTTTCTGTTTTTGACACTTCCATAGCTATCAGTGATATAGTTTGAGGACAACTCTCGATATGCTTTTTACAAACATCATTAAGCATTTTTATTTTGCTTAAGATTTGCACATTTTCTTAAAGACGTTGGTTAACATTGTTATGATTTTAAAAAATCTTGTTTTGTTACTTGAAAATGGGATAAACATAAGGGTTATAGTGTAAAAATACCAGTCTGAAAGTTTCAAAGTATAATATCCACAGGAAGTATTTTTAAATATCAAAAATGTGAGCCATTGTTTGAAAAATACATGTATACGAGGGTCGGTTGCACAGAATAGACATAAGGAGTGGGCATGCGTGTATGACTCACCTTACCGTACTGTGTGTATTGGCGTATCATGCGGCGGGAGGCACATAACGGCATTTTCAAATTCAAGCAAAGTGGTCCTCTTAGTGATTGTCTCGTGAGACGAAGGATAACAAAATCGCTGTTTGCATCTAACTTACACTTTTTCATTCCAAATTATGGTTGGTTTCAGGGTTTTTGAGTACAAATACAAGTACTCATACACATGTTTCATCTTAGTTTGAGAATTTTTTAAATCAGCTACTCACAAAGCTAGCCAATGCCTTTAAGCCAAACTCAAGATATATAATGTAGGAGTGTTTTCTCCACAGCATATTTGAGATAGGGACAATGAAAACATGTGTTTATCAAGATAATAAAGAATATATGTGAAATTGTGTGTACAAACATTAAAGAAATTAAGAATGTATATATTGTTAATGAAAAGGAGTATAAATTGCAAAACTAAATTGAAAAATGGCACATGAAATGAGTGAATGTAAAATTTTCACTGTGTTTCCAGTTTAGTGAGCTTAATGATTAGTTGAAATTAAATCGCTCTTATTTGAGAATGACACAATGTGCAACATTGAAGATGGAGTCAAAAGTTTCAGAGAATTTTTCTCTTTCTGTTTATGTTTATGATATGTAATTCCTAGCATTCTGGATCCCAATATATTGCAAAATTTTCACTAAAAGAAGACTCTGTATTGCTGGGGGATATAGGGACATTACATCCCTCCAATGCTATCACAACTTACCTTACTATCTTATTTGATATGTGTATTATCAGTTTGTAACCACTTGGTCTAATACCACTTGGTCTAATTTTCAGATCGTCTAACACCACTATGGCTAAACTCATTTGGTCTACTGTGAATATGGTCTAATTGCCGTTTGGTCCAATCATCACTTGGTCTAATACCAAATTAGGCTTATTGTCATTTTGTCTAAAGATCATATGGTGTAATTGCCACTTCGTGTACTTAGTTTTCCTCATTTCGTCTAATGACCATTTGGTGTATTACCAGTTCATTTAATCCGATAGACTAAGTGGTGTTAGACCAAGTGGATATTAGATGAAATGAGCATATAGTCTCACTGGAAGTTAGACGAAATGGTGAATAGACTAAGTGGTAATTAGACCAAATGTTTATTTAATGAACTGGTCGTAAGCAAATGGGATTAGACCATGTAGGATGAGACCAAATGGGCATTAGACAAAGTGGGATTAGACCAAGTGGCAATTTTCTGTATTATCTTCCCAGTGCCTTGATAGAGTGCACTCCTACCGCAAGATACCTTACTTTCTCAATTTGTGTATTATTCTTCCTGTTCTTCCTAGTTCCATGATGGTGTGTTCTTCATCTTGCTAATGGGTCTCCTTGAGGGCTACTACGTTCCTCTCCACTGCTACCACATGACCCCTACGACCTTTGAGGAGAAGGTGAGGATTGGTCTGACTTTCAGGCACACTGAGTTTTTCCCCATGTCCGATTGGAATTAGACCAAATGAATCTTGGTCTGGGAGGTTTAGACTATCCCTACTTTCTACGAAGAGTTAGACAAGAATAGGAGATACATGTAGTCTATGGTCTCCAGATTAATCATGATTGTTAATTTGTTGGGTTTTTTTTCTACTTGGAAACCATATGAATTCTCTTGTTTTGGCTATTGAAAATGACACGATAAAGATCAAAATACCTATGATTATTAAATATCTGGTCTTACCAACACCAGGGAGGAGAAATTAAAACTTAATCACTGTGATCCTTGGGTCTCTTCCCAGTATAACTGATTGGCATGTGCAGGTGTTTACCACTCTGGAGTATCCCCTATACTTCTTTGAACAGTGCAGTGGGTTCTAAATATGCAAAAGTGGTGACTCTCCTCTACATGGGGGCTCCATTTGACATCTTATCCGAGGGACAAAAGTGTTTTCCACTGAAACATGCATGTAGCCTGCATCTGTGAAACGGGAGGGGCATGTTAACACACAATGCAGGCCTCGCTCATTCAGTCAGAGTGGATTCAAACCCGGGATCCTTGGTTCGACAGGCAGACGCTTTACCGATTGAACCAACTTGCCCCCTATTAAATGTCCACAACTGACTGATACAGCTATGTCATGTAGTAAGATGCCTCATAAGTGTAACTGTACTGGAATCATTGATGTAAACTGTACTAATATTAACTTGTTGCATTTACATCTCTTACCTTAAAGTGATTACACAATGGTAAACAAAATTTTGATATATGATCGAGAATAGAATTCTAAGAAGAATGACATTAAAAATATGATGATTTTCAATCGAAATCATTGCGTTTTGGCTAATTTTCTCATGAAAAGTTATGAGCTGACCAAAAAAATTGAGTATGAGGCATGACGTAAAAGTGGGTACCCAGCTTCGCGCATTGCAGTTGTGCTACGCGCTGGACTGTACAACATGTATTATACCTTGCGCGCATTTTGCTAGAAGTGCGCGACAAGGTACCCACTTTGACGTCATTTTGACGTCAAAGTGGGGACCCAGTTGAAACTGGGTCACAGCTGAAGGGTCAAAAATATCCTGAAATCTTACCACATTTTGGGGTTTCCTTGGCAACAGAACTTTAAAAAAAACTTTAGACAGATGATTTTCTGCTAATAAAATCATGCTCTTTTAAATGAACTAACATTGTTTCAGCATTGAGTACCCCCTTTAAACCAACCGTTTCTGTGTATGTTCTCAAATTGTAGGTCCACAACGTGAACCTGGCTCTGGATCTAATGGACGATGCTGGTCTACCCAAAGCCAAGGCCAGGGCCGAGGGTGAGTGTGTTTTATGATCTTGACCCCTCTACAATTAAGCCCTTGGAAACTGTAATGTACTTGCCACCAGTTGATTGTTTCAATTCATACAGTTGTTTAGATATGGTTAAAGCCCTGTTCAGATATGACATAGTAAACCACTTCAAAGGTGACAGCCATAGCAAGATAATATGAGGTACAGATTCTTCTGCCAACCCTAGTATAGTGAATAAATACCAGGGCCCCGTTATATAAAACTTTTTTTTATCAATAACAAGTTGCAATAACAGTTATAAGCTACTGAAATCCTTGCATCTGATTGGCTGCGACCAAATTTGTCATAGAAATGTGGCAGTTGTTACTGATAACAAGTTTTATGAAAGAGGGCCCCGTTTGGAAGATGTTCTTTGCTTCTTTATGTTATCTCTATCAAAGCCAATAAATTGCAATAAATGTATGTATCCATTCGAGAAAAAAATCACATTGTGCAACATCAGCTAGAGGTTCTTAGTGGTTGCAAAAAGTTGACTGGGGATGCAAAGATCATGGGTTCAAAGCCTGGTATGGGACTATGTATCCTATAGAAAACCGTAGATGTGCATTTTTCACTTGATTCAAGTGCAAGAAGTACTGTATACATCTGTTGGGACTCATTTTTTGATTGCACTCTGCTCTGATAACAATTGGCAGAGCTAAAGCAGGGGTATTTTTAAATTCCCATGGAATTCAAATATAGTTTTGAAGCACAAAGAGACAGTAGTAGCAGTAGTAGTACCAGTAGTAGCAGTAGTAGTAGCAGTAGTAGTAGCAGTAGTAGTACCAGTAGTAGCAGTAGTAGCAGTAGTAGCAGTAGTAGTAGTAGTAGTAGCAGTAGTAGTAGTAGTAGCAGTAGTAGTAGCAGTAGTAGTACCAGTAGTAGCAGCAGTGCTCAGTAATTGTAGTAGTAGTAGTAGTAGAAATATTAGCAGAAGCAGCAGTAGTAGCAATAGTAGCAGCAGCAGTAGTAGTAGTAGTAGTAGTAGTAGTAGTAGTAGTAGTAGTAGTAGTAGTAGTAGTAGTAGTAGTAGAAGTAGCAGCAGTAATAGCAGCAGCAGTAGAAGTATTTTGTTTTATTTATCATCATTATTATTAGTGTAGTATTAGCCCTATCATCGATATCAATTATTATATCATGACTTCTCCTTTGCTGAAATCTCTTCTTCTCTTCCAGATGTTGCTCAGCTTCATCTGAAATCCATGCTTCGTCTCATCTATAACCTCTTTTTGAGATACAAGCAAAACGATCTTTTCATCTAAGACACTCTCCTTCTTCCTTCTTCTTTGGGTATTCCACATCTGTATTTTTGAAGCCTGCCCCCATAGATGTGATACACTGTATATTTGCCTCAATATGTGTGTCATTACTAATCCGCATAATTTCAATCTGTTTCGAGAGCTAGTCAATCTTCATTTTTCAGGTTTTTTTTCCTTTTCTTTATCTCTTTGCTATCTGCATTCTTCTTTGAATTCAATCTTTCTTTTTGATTCTCCTCCCTTCTCTCTTTCTTCAATGTGCAATCAATTTGTCTTTATTCTTTTGATATTAAGCTACTAACGAATATATTTATGGTCATTTTGCAAGCACAAGATAGTTGGCTTTTATATCGGTGTTCGTACACAATTTTGACTGCAATTGATTCATGTGTGAACACATCATTCTCCTTGTTCTCACCTTCAAGGCTCATTCAAACATGAAGAGAGTTATCCCCGTGGCAACCCCCCACGTTTTTTCTTGGTGTTCAAATATCGCGCTGTAAGCCATGCCACTTCTGATAATGAATGTGTCAGTGCTTAGATAAAAGAGAGTTTTGCCAAAAGTTGCGCAGACAAACTCATGACTTCATAGTTTGCGCCAACTTTTTAAGAATTTGATTGGTCCACAGCTTTTTGCCACCAGGAGGCAAGAATTATGCTTCTTGCCTTGCCATTTTTTAAAATTTTGTATTTTAAATTTTTTTTTGCTGCGTCATGTCACATTCAGTTTTACATACATAAAAACTGTGGGGGTTTACCACCGTTCTTATCATTCTTCTTTCTTTTCTCCTTTCTTTTTTTTTTCTTCTTTCTTTCTTTTCTTCTTTCTTTCTTTTCTCCTTTCTTTCTTTTCTTCTTTCTTTCTTCAATGCATATCAGAATTTTATTTATATGTCTAATAACTACTAACACAAACAACATTTTTAAACTGCTGTCTTTACTATCACAGGTTGATTACCATATCAGATTTTTCCTTCAGGCTTTTTGACTGTGATCCTCCACTTTAATTCTTTTTGTTAAAATAAATCCAATGTCCATCTCTTTTCTTTCCGTATTTCACCTTGGCTTTAAGTCACACTTCATGGATCTGCGCTGTATAGCAGCTACCCCCTCAGTTGTCAAATATAGAACAGCTGAGATGAGATTTACCAGATAAAGTTTTATTGTGGATGCTGTTTTGAAACTCGGATATTTAGTACTTGTAATTTGCATCACTTTGGTAGAGAATTGTTCTGCAATATTTTTAAATTTCACCTGTCATGTGAGTTTATATACATATTAATCCAAGAGAAAAAGAATGCATGAATTTTGGCGTGATGTCATTTAACATGCATCCTTGTGGAATAGTATCTTTTGTGATATGAATTAGTTTAGGGAACATGTTTTATAAATTCTGCAAATGATTCTATATTATGAAATTAATTGTTGATTGTTTTCATCTAATGTTGATTGATAAATTGATACGTAGATTTTCTTTCTTTTTTCTTTTTCTTTTTTTTTTTTTTTCGGGGGGGAGGGGGTATTTTTTGTTTATTTTTCATCACCTCAAAATTATAAATTGGCTATACATGGATATTAAGGGGGGGGCACATATGCAAACAGACCCATGTTTTCTTGTTCTAGATTTATTCACCTTTTTTCATACTTTCACAATTTTTTTTAGAACATTGCAGAGTAAATAAGCATTTTGGAAAAGAGTCAGCACTGATGATATGACTCTCAAAAGTCACCATATATGATTGAATATAATTTTTCACCGACCCTTTTCATTTATTTCGCTTCTCATTATACATCGTTTGCTCAGAGCCAGGTGGGCATCAGTGTAATGTTCAATAATTTACAAATAATGTCATATGAATAAGTTCATTATACAGTCTATCTAAACCCAAGTTGAGGTGGTAGGTAATTGTCACAGGGGCTGCAAAAAGTTTTTCTTGGGGGGGGGGGGGGGGGGGGGGGAGAGCTGATACCCAGACAGGCGGGGTCCAGGAGGCCGAGCTCCCTGAAGCCCTTGGGTTTTGATGGTTATGGAAGCCTATGAGCAGTTTTAATATTACATTTTTACAAGATAAAATGATTTTTATTTCATTTATTTTACAAAAAAAATTTCTAGCCAAAATTGGGGGGCTGCAGTAACCCTACAGCCCTTCCCCTGCTTCTGTGGCCCCAGTATTATACACAGCCTGATGGCTGTGTTATACATGTGCATACAGCCTCAGTGAGAGTGAATAAATCGTATAATCATCATAACGACAGAATGCCCACTTGCATCCCTTGTTGTATACAACAAAACCCCTACATCCCTGCTATTTGATGTAGTTTAAACAATTTTTTTTTGAGATTGGCCCATGTTTATTATCAATCTCAAGCAAATTCCAAGTTTAGCAGGCTTACTTTAGGTATGCCCACAAAATATCAGGGCAGTTACCTCTATATATTTCCATGTACAGAGCTTTGCGTGCATATTACCATAACTCCGTGGCCCACAGAGGGTATATCATTGGATGATGCTGTAAACTATGGCACTCTTTTTTTTAGGAAAACGTGTGAAGGTCTAAAAAACGAATTCCACTTGACTGCATTTAATCAGTCATTTGATTAGCAGTTGTGGGTGAGTTGTATAATAAGTGGTACTACCCCTACTCACCCGACATTGCATTTGCATACCATACTTTTGTACTGTTAATGAAAAGAGAAATCTCATTCTGATTGCTAACTCTGTGTTTTCTCTGTTCTTTTTTTTGATAGATGTGGTGAATTTAGACCTGAAATCAACTCTGCGCGTGCTCTACAACATCTTCACCAAGTACAAGAACGTGACATAAATCTCATCTTCCGATATCTTAGTTAGTCACATGTCAAAGTTTGTTGCAAATTTGCTGAATTTGCTTCTGTATTGAACTACAAGGGGACCAATCACATTCACAAAAATTATGATTTGTACAGTGTTAGACTATTTAAAGTTTAGACTACCCCCTCCAAAAAAAAAAAAAAGAAGAGGCTATATTAGGCACTTCAGGGCTTGAGGAGTACAGCGCAAAGCAGAACAAAGATTTTATATCGAGGCTTACATGAAAATTGACTCACAGCGTTCTATGCATGTGTGCACATGAGTGCATCCACTAGGAATATTATTGTGATAGTTCAACCCACAACGGCTGTGAAACCTCAAGCTGGTAAGCTGCAGTGAACTGTTGAAGTTTACTATGGTTTATTCTTTTCTTTTTTAGTGTTCTGCGCTTCACATCACATTTGTGTATGTGTAAATGTGTAACACACAAGCAGTACCATTGTTAATGCGCAATTGCTCTGCATCCCACTGGCCATCCATTTAATAGTACACACACACATGAATGTGATTTGCAGCAGCAGTTTCAAGCAGCATATGTGAACGGACCTTCACAGAAGTTGTGTTTGAAGCTGATACATGTATATTAACTACTCTGCCATGGAGCCCTGGTCATACAGAGCTGAATGTTGAATGGTCCCCTCAAAGTCCTAACCCTTTGAGTGCTATACCCAAGATAACTCCGACTGGGGTCTATGCAAAATGCATGTTATATCAAAATGGAATCATGCTCAGCGAGTTAACGTGCCAATGCAAAGATCTGCACATCAGCAAACTCTAACAAGTTAAGCTGAGGAGCCTTTCTAGATGATATCAATTTCATAGTTGCCTTGGGATTGCCCAGCATGGAATTTAAAAAAAGATCTGTGCCACGTTTGCAGATTTGTGAAGACGATGCTCAACAATGGTTTAACTCAAGAACATGGATTGTAATGACATCAGAATATAGTGTGATGGAGAGTGCACGAGAGGGCGATATTTTGGAAGACATTGAGAGATTGATTGGGTGGATTGAAAGCCCTTATTTATTATTTTGTTTTCTTGTTTTGGGGTTGGTTTGTTTTTTATCCCATCACCTTTCCTATTTCAAGATCCACCGAGCCCCTATATTCCTTTTCATTTTATTTGTCAAATCATGATCTTGATTTTTTTTTTCCCAATACTACATGAATCCAGTTAGTATCAACTGATATGTATAGTGCCATAATTTATTAACCTTACATATTTGATACATGTGTATGCATTTGTTTGCAACTCGAGATTGGTAATGAGCTTGTATAAACTGACAAATAAGGTAGTCTGTTTGAAGGTTTGTTTGTTTATTTTTTAGGAAAGTGTTGGTAGGATTGCTCTTTTGAAAGAAATCGGCATTTGCATAGGGGGGGTGTATGATGTAAGACTAAATGCACTGTTATGTCAAACATTGATCATGAATATATTGAAATATGGAAATGTATTTGAGTATGCATGGAGAAGTATATGTATTGCTAGAATTTGGCTTCTTTGTGTTTATTTCTCCTCTTCTCCCACCCCCCCCCATTGCATTACAGGTAATGATTATCATTTCTAAAAATAAATTTTCGTGTTCTTTTGATAAAATATGCATATATTCTCATCTCTCATATTATGGTGCTATACATGTATTTCATATTTGATGAATATTTGTATTTTTTATGCTGAGAATTATGTAAAATTGCTTCTCAGCACTTGAATAGGAGAGTACCGTAATCTAACATAGATTGTGTATTTAGAAGTATATGTAGCTAACACATGTATGCAACACTAGGCCCTGCTCACACGAGGTGTTATTTACTTGACGGTTATAGGACAATGCCAGTGATTGATATGGTGTGTTGCACGTCATGACAGAGTGCTATTATTTTGAAGAAGAAAAAAAAAATTGAAAAGTGTTTGCAAAATGAAGGGTGCAAACACACTACTTATAATAATTGTCATATAGATTGATTGTCATCTCTGGCTCAAATACCACAGGTAAAGATACTACTGTCATGACACCTCGTGTGAGCTGAGTCTTACAAAGGCCTATATACATGTAGATGTATGTTTTGTGGGTGACAACCCACTTCACCGAAGGCCCGCGAGACCAAGGGCTCGCGAGACCGAAAATAGCCAATTGTAATCTATGATATCTCACCGCTCTGAAGGGCAGCGGAAAGTTTTTCATTGAAGGTGTGGGACATCTGGAAACAGGGACTAAACATGCTAAAGGAGACATAATTATTTTATATACCGATGGTGCATTATTTGTGATGAAGGAAAATGCGATGCGAGAGAAGTCGGCCTTGCGGGCCTTCGGTCTCGCGGTCCTTCGGTCAAGTGGGCAGACCCCGTTTTGTGACTTTTTCATGTACTTCTGCAGTGATGGCAGCATGGGTAGAAGATGTAGGAATCAGGATTAAGAATATTGTTTTGTGAACTGATGAGGGAGGGAAGGGAAGGGAGGGGGCATTGGAGAGGGGACGGATAATCACAGAGCATCTCTGTAACGTTACATTGAAAACATTAATACGCCAGAGACGGTATGTAAAAGTGGTTATTCGTATGTGCAGGAGGCTTAGACAATTTTGGTGAATTCTTTCTGTAGCATTCACATTTCTCTATTTAAAAAAAAAAATCATAAAAAACCTATAGCATATTTTGTAGCATCAGCGCAAAAAAGCATATTGTGGGCAGAAAAGCCTTTAAAAAATATGACAAACTTTCAAACTCTTCAAATGAAAATCCAGTTGTGACACTCGATTGTTTTGGAATTACTGTTGCCTTCCTTCTGGATAGGTTTAGAAGAAATGATAAAGCATTTAATGGCAAATATTCACCCTTCTTCAATTTACTAGAGAATAACTTTGGCATCACGTAAGAACGTTTCTGTCCTGATGCGACAAGTTCTTGGAGATGCAATCCTTCTTGTTGGTTCCTTGGAAAAGTTATAGCCAGTGATGTGCACTTACAGGTTGTCTTTTCATAAAGGTACATGTATCATAGGCCTACACGAAGCATAAATGTTTCTTTTACATTTCAAATGACTCTATTTATTTGGCATAAAACTAATAACTATGAACGTTTCCGGATTGTGCTGGTAGGTTGGCCCTGTGTCAAAGGTCACAAAGGTCATTCCATATAATTCGTGAGGACATTTCAAATCCTTTCAAACTTTTTAAAGGACATTTGAAGATCTACGCAAACTTTTTTTGGCTGAAAGAATTGTCACCACTGAGTCTGCACTGCTACAGGTACGGAAAGAGAATTACCGACGGTCTGTCTTGCGGTTTCTCATTCTTGGTACTTACTTCTTGTCCAGCAAAAGAAGGATGTCTGTCACCTGAAAAATTTGGCACCAGAATCTCTCCTTGAGCATTAGTCTCAATCCAAAGGCAATGTTATCTTATCTTCCAAGTCCCATCAGTGTGAGGATACGTGCAGGAAAAATTATTCAGAACACCTTGTTTTGAAATGCAGATGATTTTGGGGAATAATTTGGAGGCAATACATACGTGTTTTTGTCAGTAATGAACCTGTTTTACTTCAAAAAATCGTAGCTTTATTTAATTTATGTCCAACTCTTGCTCTCAGATTTTTCGATTTTGAAGCCTTTTCTTTAAAAGGTAAATATGTATTAAGTGTTTGTATTTTGATTTAAGTTATTTATTGACTAGAATTCATATCTTGCATGTATATGACCCGCATGAGCCTGTAGATAGAATTTCTTTCTTTTTAAAGAAAATGATTAAAACTGTGGTCTTTTTTTAATATAAATACAAAGTGCCTCTGTGTATTTGTGTCGAATATATGTAAAGGATAGATAGATAGTAATTGTGAGTCAGGTACATTGGTGTAAATCCCAGGGGGTGGGGGTATATACATGTATCCCCCCACTCCATTTTTTAGAGAGAGGGGGTTGCATGTACAATTATACCCCCCCCACACTCTTCAGAGAAGAAATAATATTTCAATCAATCACTTATTGACATGTTTGATATATCTATCATAAAGGACAGTTATAGTAAAATTTTAAAATTTTGGCAAAAGATTTTGACACCCCCCCCCCCCATTCCTCGAAACGGATTTATGCCTGTGATAAAGTGGGGGACATAATATTTTTTATTGGATACGAGTTATGAGTGAACAGTAGAAAATGAGACAGAGACCAAAAATTGGGAGAGGATTAGAGAGACAGAGAGAGAGAGGGGGGGAGGCAGAGAGAGAGAGAGATAGCCAGAGAGTGGGAGAGAAAGAGTCAAGAGAGAGAGAGAGAGAAAGAAAACAAAACAAAAGAAGTGGAATGGGGAGAGCAAGACAAAGACACAGAAATAAAGAAGGAAGGAGAAATGAAGAAAGAGTGGCAGATGAACAAGGAATGGAGAGGTCCGTGGTGAGAAATGGAGAGAGAATAAACCAAACAAGATGGAATGGTAAACAGCATGGCAAAGACAGAAATAAAGAAGGAAGGAGAAACGAAGAAATAAAGAAAGAGTGGTAGATGAGCAAGGAAAGGAAAGGAAAGGTCCGAGAGCTAGGTGATATAAACAGGGAGAGAGAACAAACCAGAAAAGATGGAATGGGAAAGAGCAAGACAAAGAAACAGAAATAGAAGGAAAGAGAAAGAAACGAAGAAATGAAGAAAGAGTGACAGAGAAGGAAGGAAAGGAAAGGAAAGGTCCGAGAGCTAGGTGATAAACAGGGAGAGAGAACAAACCAAACAAGATGGAATGGGAAAGAGCAAGGCATAGACACAGAAATAGAAGGAAAAATAAAGAAATGAAGAAAGAGCGATAGATGAACAAGGAAAGGAAAGGAGATGTCCGAGAGCTAGGTGATAAACAGGGAGAGAGAACAAACCAAACAAGATGGAATGGGAAAGAGCAAGGCAAATACACAGAAATAAGGAAGGAAGGAGAAACGAAGAAATGAAGAAAAAGTGACAGATGAGCCAGGAAAAGAAAGGAAAGGTGAGAAACAGGGAGAGAGAGAGAGAGGGAGAGAGAACAAACCAAACCAGATAGAATGGGGAGAGAAAGAAAGAAAGAAAAATAAAGGGGGAAAGAGAAACGAAGAAATGAAGGAAGGGTTACAGTGAAGGAAGGAAATTAGAGTTGTGAAAAGGAGACACCGATATTAACATAGACATGTAGTATTTGGAAATAGGCGTGGTGATATACAAAGAGCAAGCATGATTTAGGGGGAAGGGGGCCTTTTTTTTTCCATTTCTTACTCCCTATTGAGGGGATCACCCTTACCATCAGCTTTATTTTCATTTGTTTGTTTTATTTAGGATTATTCACAGGGGTGCCATCTCTCAGCAATCCTAAAACTGATTTCGCAGATGAAATCAAATCTAGAACAGTCACTGGAAGTCTGTTTGGGCCTACGCCAATACGGAAAAGGCTATTAAACATTCATGTAATTAAACTATTCCTCTGCAATGTACAATTACCTGTGTTTTTGTCCACCTCAAACGAAGCATAATTTTCCCTTTTGAATATGAGCAATCTCCTTCGTTTATTATCATCTTATACTAACATACTTATCGAAAAGAAAAAAAAAAATCTGAATTATTTTACACTGAAATAAAAATTGCCCTTCGCAAATCTCGACTTTTTTTCCATTTATATTGGGGATATAAAGTAAATTTCTTTTTGTGTATCGAACTTTAATACTAACACCATTTAAAAAAAAAAAAAAGCTATGTTCTTGCTACCTTAAAATAAAAACTGCCCTTCGGAAAACTATCTTCGCGACGAGTTTCCTATTTTCCATAACTTTCGACAAATTTTAGTGAACTCTTCTCGTGTTTGTTTTTAATCATCATCAGTGTTGGGTCCGAGACAATGATCCTCGAGACAGAGACCGAGACCAAGACATTAGCGTCCGAGACCGAGACGAGACACGAGACACACACAATCACTGTCTCAAGACATGTCTCAAGACACCCAACACTGGTATTCTCTGATTGTTAAATAAAAATTAAAAATCTACAAACTGTATTTCAAGGTATCCAACTCTGAATCCATACTCTCTTTCGGGTTCTTTTTACTTTCAGAATGAAAACAATGTGATTTTATTTTACAGATTGAAGTAAAGCAGTGAGATTAACTCGTCAAAATTGAGCTCTTTTTCAGTGTCTCGCCGATGTCTCGGCCTCCGAGACACGAGACATTTCCCTTCAGAGACCGAGACCAAGACATTAGCGTCCGAGACCGAGACGAGACACGAGACACACAATCAGTCTCGAGACATGTCTCGAGACCGAGACATGTCTCAAGACACCCAACACTGGTCATATCAACTGTCGTAAGAATCAAATCGGGCATTGCCCTGATTATATACACAAAAAATTAAAATAATGGTCAAAACTGGTTTTAAAAAATTGGTTAAAACTCGACTTAGACCAAGGGGCAAAGAAGAAATATTGACGGGAGCCGAAAAAGTGAACCCAATCAGTAATTCACCTTCTGATGAACGAAACGGGTATCAAAAAGATAATTCTGTTTTCGCAATGAGTTACGGACAATAATGCCAATGCCTTAAACAACATTTTATTCCCTGATTTTCTGATATAGAAATTCATTTTCTGATTAAATAAAAAAAAATAATAAAAAACGGATGGTTGATATCAAGAAATGATTCTCTGTACATAGAACTTCTTGATGACAAAGATTAATTTTTTTAAATATCAAAAATTCTCATTTTTGATATAAGAATAAATGCTAAAACGGCTTGCCATGGTATATACACAACCAGTGAGAGTGCATTTTTACCGAGCGCCTCCCCGGGTTTTTGGCGGGCCGTGGCTGCGGCAGGTGTGGATGAATCAGAGAGCTCATTCAGGAAGTCCCGGAATGTGTCGTAATTAATAGATGACATAAAACAGGACCTTGGATTGGAAGCACTACACATCCAGCCATTAGCAGCTAGTCTAAGGTCGGAGACCGACTTTTTGTTTTGTTTTGTTTTTTGTTTTGTTCTATTTTTTTTTTTTAAAGGTTAGACGACCTTTTTTATTTTAGAATAAAGAATGTGAGAAATTTTTTGTTTTCAAATTTTTGTTTTTTCATTTTTTCACAGATCTGGGCCCCGTAACACAAAGATTTGCAATTAATCGCAAAGTTGTAACAGCCAATCAAGACAATTGTTTCATGCACATCTCGTTCAAAAGGTGACCCTGGACCAATCAGAATTGTTATTTTAAATCTCCGATTGATTGCAAACCTTTGTGTTACGGGCCTCTGGATTGATTGATTGATTGATTGAATGAATCAAATGATTATTCATTTGTTTTGTTTATTCATTTCATTCATTCATTTATTCATTTATTTACTTGTTCTTGTTCTTCTTGTTCTCCTTCTTGTTTTCCTTCTTTCTTCTTTCTTCTTCTGCTTTCTTCTTTCTTCTTCTTTCTTCTTCTTCTTCTTCTTCTTCTTCTTCTTCTTCTTCTTCTTCTTCTTCTTCTTCTCATTATTATCATTATTATTATTATTGTTATTTTTTATTAACATCATCATTATTGTCATAGGACCGTCGTGTAAAAAAAAAAAAATTACCCACTATAGGATGAAGCTCACAATGAGGAGGTCCGCCCCCACCACCCCTGCCCAGCCCCTAAAAATGGAAAGGTTTTGCAGTATGTCAGCCTGCACGTGGTCGCCCACTTGACTCCATGGAGTCCCCGAGGAAAAATGGCTTAGTTTGAGGTTTACTTCAGAATAGCTGCCCACATTACGCCCCCAGTCTGCGGTGGATTATAGGCCTACACATAGTATGGACTACTACCCCCCCCCCCCCTCCCCGATCCCCTGTTCACCAACCAATCATATTGATAGTATAATACGTCCCGAATCGATTACAAATTTTCTAGTCAATTAAATAATGACTGCAGGTGTGGGCTGGCCATAGGGAGTTGTGGGGGGGGGGGGGTCCACAAGGGCCGCGCGATATTTATATTTAGGGGCGGTCGATTTTCGGTCTGAGGGTTGGTTACTATATAGGTTTAATGAGCCGGTCGTAATAAAAAAAAATCAACTTATAATCTCGTCCCCAGTTTTCCAAAGTTTTCAAAATTGACCCCCCCCCCCCCAAAAAAAAAAACAACAACAACAACAACAGCAAATATGGGACTATATCATTATCTAACAAACATTGGGAAAAGATAACAATTGTTGAAATGTAAAAATTGCCGACATTTTATAATAAACACTTCTAGAAAGAAGGGGGAAATAGACGAAGGGAAGAATCCAGAAAATCTGTTGAAAATATAGCCTCCGGCATCAGGCGGGGCAAGTTATAGTTAATTCTGTTTTAGGCCCTTAATTCGGGGAAATCTTGAAAATAAGGTGTGTTTGTTTTGTATTTTTGACGCGTAGCCTTCCCGTTGACAGGTTTCACGATGGGTGAAAACAGACTATGCTAGTATTTTGTGCTGGTTTTAATGGATTTTGACGTAGATGACAAACGTGAACGAAGTTTTACGATGAGTTGATAACCACAAGCACGCAAAATATAGTAGCTGATTCGCGATGATTAAAGATGTTTGGAGGGGGTTACATGAGCGTGGGTAGAGGGACGGGGAAGGGGGCGTGGAGGCCTGGCGCAGTGGCGGACTGGGATTTGAATTCGGATGGGGAATTTTCATGTGGCTTGCCCACAAAGCCTATATCAAGCAGCCACCAGTCTACAAATTCAACGGCCCTCGGGATAAAATACCGAACAGCCCTGGGGAAGACTCCCCAAACTCTGCTGGCCAGGCTCAAGCCTACCGATAAAATTTGCTATATAGTACGTGATGCAATATTTGCTAACTTAATCATGTTAATATGGCCTCATGAACTGGCCTCATGAATTCAAACATATACCATACATGCAAAAGCTTAAGGTCTGCATTTCTATCAAGTTTTTAGCTAGGGTTTGGATTGTTGCCTAATCACACGAAGAAGGGGCGATGTGGGGAGGGAGGGGATGGAAGTTTAGCCCCTGTATTTCGAAAAAGGGGGACATCAGCGGATTGGCCAAGGGGAGTTGGAGGAGCTTTCACGGCTCCCAGGGATCGCTCGATATTTTGTCCCGAGGGCCGGCCGGTTGTTGATAAAATTATAGGGTGAGCGTGCACGATTCCCCGCGGACCATGCACCGCCCTAATCCCTC
This sequence comes from Echinometra lucunter, assembly GCA_029962745.1. NCBI lineage: Eukaryota > Metazoa > Echinodermata > Echinoidea > Camarodonta > Echinometridae > Echinometra > Echinometra lucunter. The sequence continues at coordinate 17,232,629 of CM057171.1, forward strand.
TTCTCATTAATAAAGGATAAACTAAGAAAAAAATAAAGATTAATACTGTTTAAGGTTGTCCTGGCTAAAGGCTAACATCCCTCTTCGATGAGGGCTGGGAGGTTCATCAATATTCCCCAAATTTTGTTTGGAAGAAATATTAATGTCTAGAACACCCTCCCACATCACAACCCCTCATCCGCCCTTGCGCAAAGTCTTAAAATTTTGTAAGGGCAATATAAACGCGCAGTGCATTTTCGCACCATAATCTTCAGTAGATTGTAACTTACTATAAAGGCATGCTCGAATCGAAAAATTCCCCTTTTTTCAAACAAAGCGAGATATTGTTATATTCAAACATTGTCGGTAAGAAAGGTATAATTATATCGATGGATTAATTGCATTGTGACGTTACGGGATGTGTCTAATGAAGATTGTATATACCAGACATAGCACATCTCTGATGTGACTGTGTGCCAATATCAACAAGGATGGTGGATTGTCAAAAAAGGACTTCAAACAGGCAGACTCTAATTAATGACCTTCTACGTTTAATCTTTTGCTCTAATTGCGTTTTAAAACGAAACAGATACATGACTTAACAATGTTTAGGAACATGCAAATGAAAGTAACGTTACTATATACCCCCTTCTCTCTCCTCCCTCATTCTCCTTCCTCCTTCTTCTCTCTCCTTATCTTTTTGTCTTTCTATTCATCTCTTTCTAAATTATTGTTCCCTTATACTTATCTCACATCCCCCCTCTCTCTCTTTCTCTTCCTCTATTCCCCCCCCCTCTCCCTTTCTGTCATCCGTTTCTTTCCTTTTCCCGTATATTTCCCTCCAATCTCTCCTCATCTCTCTCTTTCTTGCTCAATGTAATTTTCTTCTGGCATTGATTTTCTTTGTCTTCCCTTCACAAAAATGATGATAATAATAATTTACTCTAAATGCAATATTATTATATTCGTCTCATTACTAGTATTTATCTATTGCACATTATTCGCCCATCCCCTTCTCTTCTCCCCCTCTTCCTCTCCCATTCTCTCTGTCTCTTTCTGTCTCTGTCGCTGTCCCCCTCTCTGTCTCCCCCTCTCTCTTACGTAATAGGAGGTCAGCGACCTGTATGTCGTGTGTTTTACACGGTTTGTGAAATGATGCAAAGCATGTTCATTAATGAGCAATGCATGAAAAATGATATTGAACAGGCCTCTGCATTAATTTGTGCATGCATGCTGGTCGATATTAATGACTTGTATATACATGGTGACTGAATATAAAGCATGCAGCATCATCATCATCATCACTGATTAATCGACGACAAAATCATTGCAGAAAAATATAATGTCATTTTGTTTAACTGATGAAAAACAGATTAAGAGCGCCCAGTGGCGGTGCTACAGGGGACAGGGGGCGACTGCTCCTATGATATTTCAAGTGACAAAAACAAAAACAAAAAACAAAAACAAAAAAAAAAAAAAGAGAGAGAAAAAGAGGAGAAAAGTAAGAAAACGAAAAAAACAAAAAAAATCAACTATGGGTCACCTTACCCCCTATCAAAAACCATGGAGCCACCCCTGAGAGCACCATATTGTAAAGAGCTAGAAGAAACGGAAAGAAAAATTACTTCAAACCAATGGCGATAATCGAAAAAAATAAGCTATAAAGATATGCACCACGATTCGACCCATTCGATGCAGAACATGACATCTTTCTCTTTCATTAACTTTGAGAACGACTTAGTTGTTACATTTGAAAGATGATTTTTTTTTTTTTTTTTTTGGTATTGTTGTTCTCGTTCCTTGTGCTTCTGGTGGTGACTATTTCGCTGTTGGAATATCTTCGTTATTCATTGAAAAGCACATTTTAGAGTCATTTTAGAGTTTTAAAGAAAGTGGGTTATTGGGAGGGGGAACTATGGGAGGGGTATAGGAAAATACATGCAAGTCTCCCTGGTTGAATGGCGAAAGAAAAAGAAATAGGGAGGGGGCAACCCCGGTGCCTTACTTGCCTGATCCCCCCCCCCCCCGCTACTCCCTATAGGCAAAAGTGTCTTCACTGTAAACTTTCATTTCTCCTACACGTTCTTGCGATTGAAACGAACTAAAAACAAAAATCAAAACTAAAACTAAAAAACAACCACCACAACAACAATAAAAGCACCCCCCCCCCCCAAAAAAAAAAAAAAAAAATTCCTGTCCCTCTTCAGCGGTAAGAAGTATGCCACTATGTGCCTAAAATCACTTTAGGCCACGCATAATTATAGTCTACTGGACTGGAGGACGTTTGGGGGGGGCACGACGGGCCTGTGCCACCCCTCCCACTTTTAAAGCCAACCAGTATACCTAAACACGCAACATACAGAAAGAATGTAGCCCCTTCAAAAATTCGACGCATACAATTATGCTCCTGAAAAAATGTGATAAACTGTTTATTGTATCTCTTTTTAATTTTCAAATAAGTTCTGCCTCCCTCACCCCCTTACAAAATCCTGAGCCGCCCCTGGTATATGGTCTAAGAAAAATATTTAGCGCATGACAAACTGAGCGCAGTTTGCCAAACTATTATTGGTTCCCTGATCAAGACGGATCACGAAGAAGCCTCAGCCAGATGACTCGAGGGGTTTTCATGGACACTGCTTAAAGAGACCCGACAGCATTTTAATCCCTTGCTTCAGGTTTTGAGTAACCGATTAGTAATCAGACGTGATCAAACATGACAGTCAGGGACAAATATAAAGGTACTATAGCTCGGTTACAGTTCGTTATTCCAAAGGTTCGTTATTCCGAAGGTTCGTTTATTCCGAAGGTTCGTTTATTCCGAAGGTTCGTTTATTCCGAAGGTTCGTTTATTCCGAAGGTTCGTTATTCCAGAGGTTCGTTAGTCCGAAGGTTCGTTTTTCCTATAAGGTCCGAAAACGAAATAAGGTTCGTTATTCCGAAGGTTCGTTAGTCCGAAAATGAAATAAGGTTCGTTATTCATATAAGGTTCGTTATTCCGTAGGTTCGTTAGTCCGAAAATGAAATAAGGTTCGTTATTCCTAAGGTTCGTTAATCCGAAAACGAAATAAGGTTCGTTCTTCCGAAGGTTCTTTAGTCCGAAAATGAAATAAGGTTCGTTAGTTCGTTGGTTATTTTCGGACTAAGGAACCTTCGGACAAACAAGCCTTCGGAAGAACGCCACAAATGTTCGGATTAACGAACCCTTTTTCATTTTCGGACTAACGAACATCTAGGTATACGCGATTTGCGTGTTTCGGAATAACGAACCTTCGGAATAACAAATCTTCGGAATAACGAACCTTCGGAATAACGAACATCACCCTCTAGCTCAGTAGCTCCATTTATAGCTAACAAACCGTATATTTACAGTATCGACGCCTAGGCTTCTTTGTGAAAGATGTTGCTCATAGAAACTTTTCAGATCTTATAAGTACTTTATCATAATGTTTTTACACTTTAGCTATTCATTATGCCCATTTTAAAGAATATATATTTTGAACCTACTAAAGGCAGCGGAGGTAGCAGAGGTTGCTATATTATGTGGGCCGCAATGCGATTGATATAAAGGTTCCTGTGACTAATGCAGTTACTTTTTTAATTTTTTTTTTTTTTACAAACTGTAAAAGTTGCTATCATAACCAATACATTTTTGTTACTCATTTGGAGCTAAGCCAATTCATGACCAAGCATAACTGGTTATAAAATGACCAAGAAAAATTGGTTAAGAAAATGAACACAACCATTGTATTGGTTGGAATAACCATCTGGAGATTGGTTAGAAATGTGACCAATATTATTCGTAAAAGACAACCCATCTTGGATTGGTTATTCTAACCAATATGTCGGTCGGACACATATTCACCAATAGCTTTGGCTGGAATTGACCCATATTTTGGTCATTCTGACCAGTCATTTTATAGGCTGCATTTGATTTCGTTGTATTGAAATCTGGAATTGAAATTATTCTCTCTTTTTTTTTTTTACTTTGTTCGGAAACTACAGCTTTTCAAGCATTCTGTTTTTTTGTAGTTTCCTTTTTCTTTGTCAATATATTTTGTACAATTACGATTTAAATGTATCAAGTGTAGTATTTTATAACATGGAAATAAATAAAGAATTGAATTGAATTGAATTGAATTGAATTTTCCTCGGATACTGACATTGTGTTTACACAATGTATAATGTATATATGCAACATCAAAGATTTAAATCATATACCTCTCATTTTGTAAGTTCTATCTTATGATTTTTTTAGCTGAAAATTTTACTTTTTTTCCCGCACACCAAAATCCTTATCGATTGGAGGAGATTGAATGTGACTTCTGTCATCTTCTTTCACGCTTCCTCCCTCTTTCCTTTGTTTTCTTCCCTCTCTTTTTCTTTTTTTGTTTTTGTTTTTTTAATGTTTTTATTTCATTTCCAGGAACAGAAAAAAAATCAATCATCTAAGGAAAACAAACAAACATTAAAAACGAAAACAAAAATAAAGAAAACAACAACTATAGGCCTAATGCCTGTGGATTACCAAAAGCAAACAAGCTTCGGTAAAAGATCCTCCTCAAATACATATATGAATCGTATAAAAAAAATAATAAGAACATGAAGCATATAAATTTAGGTATAAGCGATAATTAGATACAAATTACAAGTAATAATTGCAAAAGGAGAAGGGGAAGAAGAAGAGGAAGAAGAAGAAGAAGGAGAAGAAGAAGAAGGAGAAGAAGAAGAGGAAGAAGAAGAAGAAGAAGGAAAAGAAGAAGAAGATTAAGAAGGAGGAGAAGGAGGAGGAGAAGGAAAAGCTAGAAGGTATCACGCAGTTTGACCTACAAAACTTTTCAATCAAAAGGTCGATCCAAAGTCGTAGAAAAACCCAAAAATTTCTTGTCAAAACTTGCTGGAAACTCGTCATTGTTATTAGGGGCGATATTTCTGTTGTCATCAGTAAATGAGCGTGATCTCTTGAGAGCGACTCATGATTCACGAGCAATAAAGGAAGTAGCGGAATGTGAATCAATTAGGCTGATTCAAACCAGGGTCCCACTCATAGCGTTTGGTGCAACAAGTTAAAACAACTCACGCAAAGTGTCAAGTCTTCGCCAACAGACCCTTGACTGGAGCTTTTAGTCCAACTGATGCAGTAATATGGAGCCATGGACCCGTTTACACTCAGCGCTCCAGCGGGGAGCGCTCTAACGTAAGTATAAACAGACAAACCGCTCCAGGAAGCGCGTATAGCGCAGGCAATTTGGCGGGGGAAAAAAATCATAGAAATACTCTGGTGAAGTCGTCAGCGCACACTTACAATCTCCTGCGGCATGCACTCCGTATTATACTTAAAAACAGCTATGGTTGCCCGTCTTTAAATGAGTGAAAGAACGAACGAACGAACGAACGAATATTAAATGAATGGTGGTAATAAATCATCATTTTATCATCAGCAGGAGCAGCTAGTACAACTGCCATTTTCACCGACATCATCATCGCCTGTCACAATAAAGCACGAACAAAGTTGAATTTCCTAATTCCGATGACATAAAAAATATAAGATAGAATAATTTCTAAGTGTAAAGTATCTCAGTCACCGGCGTAAATCCGTTTTGAGGAGGGGGGGGGGGGGGGTGATCACCTTTTTTTGCCGATTTTTTTTTCCGTGAACTCACACTTTAGTATACACACACACACACACACACCCTCATTCACCCGCGCAGACCCCCACACACATATAATATTATTATTTTGCGAGCGAGCGAAAAATAACCACTTTTATGGTTTTTTAAGAACATTTCAAATAAAAATTCCACGATATGACCATCATTTATGACATTTTTATAAAAAAAAAATATTATTTCCTTAAAATGAGGGGGGGGGGATGTTTGTACACACCATCCCCCCCTCTCGAAAAAGTGGGGGGGGGGGATATATCCCCCATCCCCCGGGATTTACGCCAATGATCTCAGTCATTAGTGTTACAATAACTTTTGAGTCCTAGCTCGCAGAGTTTTCTGTCATAAGTGACGCATCATATACATTTTTAAAGAAATGCTATTACATCAGTACTTATGTAACATCATCCTCGCACGGCCCCTTACCAAGGCCTTCTACGCAGTCTTGGGGCGTCGCATGATAATTTGGAAGGGGGGGGGGAGGTGTTCTGTACTCTCTAAAAAAAAAATGGGTAAAAATGTGCCATGTGCCTTATTTTTACCCTGACTGGACAATATGCTTCCCGGCTTCCCGCATTGGGTAAAATTATTGCCCAAAGTTGGTTGGACATATAATTACCCTCTTGCCGGTTAAAATTTTACCCAATATTTCTAACAGTGTAAAGGAAACACGAATGCAACGAACACACAACATGTCTGAGGATTTTCAAATAATCATAATGGATATGATAAATATAGTTGGTTTATAATTATAGTGAAAACTTAGCAATCAAAACATATTCAACTTGATGGATCTTTTCTCTTTCGAACTAATTGCCCACTTTGATATTCAAACATCCACAAAATCTCTCTCTCTCTCTATCTCTATCTCTCTCTCTCTCTCTCTCCTTCCTCCCCACCTCTTCTTCTTCTTTCTTCCTCTTCTTCTTCTTCTTCCTCCTCCTCCTCCTCTTCTTCTCTCCTCCTTCTTCGCCATCTCCTTCACCATTATTGTTCTCGATTATCTCATCCAATTTTTAAAACCTATTTTATAATGAGATGTTTTCCTTTTAATTTTATTTCATGGTGTAATTGTGAAGGATATTTTAAATGTCTTTCAAACTGTAAAATAATGTGCAATTCAGCACTATTGCCGCGAATCTTGATTCGTTGTTATAAACTAGCAATGAAATGAAATGAAATCTCCACATTTATTATCACTCTGATAACACGATAATCAACATGATCATGATATAATAATAAAATAATAATAACAACTCTTATTTACCCAGGGTAGCCACTTCAGCTATAAGCTGATCTTCCAGTGGGCCCTGCATAACATAATATGTTATTATTACCCTTCTCCATTCTTATAATGCCGAGCGCCTGGCTATATAGAAGGCAGAAGGTCCCATTTTTGTAAGCCTTTGGTATGACTCGGCCGGGGATCGAACCCACGACCTCCCGTTCATGATGCGGACGCTCTATCAATTGAGCCACCATGCCCGGTCTGATGGCGATCATCATCGACATCATCATCGTTATCATCACCATTATCACTGTCATGAAATCATCACCATCGATCCCGACCACGCCGACAGTGCTCTCGCTGTTTGTGTTTTATTTTTATTTTGGTCACCCGAATGATCACTTTTCATGTGACAGCTTATATTGAACGTCAAGGGCGTTACTTCTTTTCCCCTCATCTTTTTTTGTCTGGATACCATGATTATCCCACTTAAAAAAAAACAAACAACAAAACACAAAACGTGGTGAGTGTGGAAACAAAAAAATAAAAAACAAAAAAAATCTGCAAATTTTTCAGACATTTTTCGCAGAAGAATAAACATTGATTAAAAAAACTCTTAACTTTTCGTCGCAATATTGGTACAAAACAAGGTTATTAATGTTGGATAATATAAGTGCGCGACTTCAGGTTGTTAAGCTTTAATAAAGTTGTTAAGCTTTAATAAAGTTGTTAAGCTTTAATAAAGCCAATATTTAGGATATAATTCGTCTGTCCTCTGACTTTGTATATTTACCTGATATTTATATCTGAAGTATTATGAGATGAGCGTCCTTGCCCTTTTGAAAAAGGATTGGTGAGTCATAAATCGTCGTCTAAACAAAAGGACTTTTTTTAGGCAGCTACAAAAACTTGGTGGAAAAAAATCGGTTTGCCATTAAAAATTAAATTTTCATTATTGATTCAGTAATAATTGATTCATTATCCCTTTTTTATGGATGATCATTTTTAAATGATGTTTTATGGATGATCATTTGCGATCAATCGCAATATTAAAACAACCATTCTGATTGGTCCAGTGTCACCTTTTTGAACGAGATGCGCATGAAACAATGGTCTTGATTGGCTGTTACAGGTTTGCGATTTATTGCAAATCTTTGTGTTACGGGCCCCGGGTGTCAGAAAATTTGTTCAAATGTGCCCCCCCCCCTCCCCCCTCGCCTTTCACCCGGGACAGAATTGTGTATCTTCATGTTCGTCTTTTGTATAGTTTCGTTGTCATGAGAAGATCTTCAGATTCAGATTCAGATTCAGATTCAGATTCAGATTCAGATTCTTAGATTTTATTTCATTTTCATTTTTCAAAATATCATTTATACACAGTAAAAACGCTTTATACAACCTGGTTTACTATAATTATGAACTGATCAGGGGCCCGTTGCATAAAACTTTTGCCAGAGTTTTTTTATGGCAAAATTTGAGGAAACTACGGCAAAAAAAAAAAAAAAAAAAAAAAAAAAAATTGCCATAGTTTTCCAGTACATAAAAATTTGCCAGACTTTTGTTTTGCCAGAAAAAAGTCTGGCAAAAGTTTCATGCAACGGGCCCCAGGTATTTTTTAAAAGTTTAAACAACTGTTCAAATTTTTAAAGAGCAATGTTCAAGTTTTAATATTTATCTTTCAAAAAATTGAATATTGTTGTTTAACTCTTTAAACACTTGTTTAAACTTTTAAACAATACCTGATCAGTTCATAAAGTAAACCAGGTTGTATAAAATTCATACAAGTTGTTTGATTTTATTTTTACTGTGTACAGTCATAATTCAAATATAAAATAACAAAGGAAAAGAAAGGGGAAAAGAAGATATATCAGTTAGAAACCAATATGCAAATAACAGTCCCAAGAAAAAGAAGTGAATACAAGAATGAACATGAAAACAGACACCAGCAAAGAAGCAGAGCTCGTGATACCACTGGTCCTTCGGTAAAATACATATGGGAAATCTTGCAGTACTAAATAATTAATGACTGCATTATAACTAGGCTGAAATGCATTTGCCGTTAAACAGAATCAACAATAACAAAAAAGACAGAATACAAATACAATTTGAAATGAAAAGAAAAGAAAAGAAGTAGAAAAAAAAAGAAAGTTATAAAATATATAAAATACATATACATATCAATATGCCTATTATACTCATTTGCTAATATGCTAATTTATTTGATGTACGATTTAAGAGCGATGTAGATAAAATGCCTTGCTCAATAAGGGCAATGCACAAGTGCCGTGCCGGGGATCGTACCCCGATTCTCTCGTCTCCACACACTAAGAAAAAAAAAGTGCAAGTTTGCACCCTAAATGGAACACTGGCAGCACCTTTTTGGATGCAATCTTGCACCCTATAAGGTGGAAAAATGCACCTTTTGTTCTTGTTTACACCCGGAAACGCCCGTTTGCACCCTAAAAGGTGCAACTTTGCACCTTTTAGGGTGCAGCGTTCAAAGAGGTGCAAATTTGCACCTTCGCTAAAGGGTACAACTCTGCACCCTTTAGGGTGCAAAATGTAGCTAACTGTACCCTTAAAGGTGCAAAAAGCTTGTTAGGGTGCAAAGTTGCACCTAAAAAGGAGCTCCCAGTGTTGCATTTGAAGGGTGCAAAATTTCACCTTTTTTTCTTAGTGTGCGCTCGACCATGGACTATATATGGCATCTCTGATCGATATTTTGCCTTGATAAGCACAGGGGCGTCGCTAGAGGGGGGGGGGGGGGGGGGGGGGGGATGTGGGGGTGTGACACCCCCATTCGAAATTTTTGTCGGCAAATTCGCGATCGCTGTCGGTAAGAGAGAGTGAGAGAGAGAGGAGAAGGAAGAGGAATGAGGGAAACAGAAAAAAAGAGGAGTATGGTGCCTAAATAAAGTCATATTCGGCTTATTTGCTTGTGAATTTTGACGACGAAATAACACTGCTACCACGAAAGAGAGTATATTTTTCCTCGCTCGCTGTGCTCGCTCGTTTAGATACAGGATCTTTTCAGAAAGCAAACACATTCGGCAAGTGAGATGAACAAATATATAATTTAGATATCTTTAGGCCCATCATGTATTTGGGTGAAGAATTATCACTACCATAAAAAGTATATTTTTTCCTCGCTCGCTACGCTCGCTCGTATAATATTTAGATACAAGATGGTTTTTGAAAGCAAATAAATTAGATAAGAGAGGTGACCAAATATATCAAAACAGATATCTTGTAGTTCCATTGTGTATTTTGATGAAGAATTATCACTTCTACCATGAAAAAGTGTATATATATTTTTTTCTCGCTCGCTGTGCTTCCATTGAATGAAGAAGAACAAGCCAAGTTTGTGAAAGTTTGAGGAAAATCGGACAATCTGTTCAAGAGTTATGAACTTTGAAAGATTCAGTAATCCTTATTGTGAGGATCCTTGAACTGGCAACATTGCCAGTATCTGTGATGTCATCATGGACAACTCTCCATTCATTTTGTATACAGAATTTAACATTTTCTTCATTTTCAAGAAAAATAAAAATTCTTTTGATTTATTGTTTGAGTATGATATGGCTATATCAATTATGCAAGCATTTGGGGAAGAATTATATTGATTCCTGACTTGAAATTTCATATATAAATCATTTTTTGGGGAAAAATTATGTAATGAATTGAGAGTTGTCCACGATGACATTACAGATGCTGGCAAAGTTGCCAACTCAATGATCCCCTTGATAGGGATTTACTTAAACTTTCAAAATTCAGAACTCTTGAACAGATTGTCTGATTTTGCTCAAATTTTCATTGTTTACTCCTTCTGGTCATCTTTATTCACTGAGAGCACACCGATGCCTAGGTTGCATTTTCCTTTGAGATTTAGGATGGTCTTTGAAAGCGAATGAATTAGGCGAGAGAGGTGACCAAACTGAACATGCATAGTGGGCTTTATAATTATGGTTGAATTTATCGACGTCGGTCGTCGGCAATCGGTGGCATTGTTTGTCGGCAATCTGGCCTTTACACCCCCCCCCCCATTGAAAAAGGTCTAGCGACGCCCCTGGATAAGCAGTTGCGGAAACAATCGTTTTTATCAGTGTTTTATTTAAAAACAACAACAACAAGCAACAAGATTGTATGATAACAACAAGTTGTTGTTAACATTAAAGAATCAAACAAAAGACATAAGAAAAGGACAGTGTGGCATGAAGGGAGGAAAAGCACTGTATGGGGTGGGAAGAGAGTAAGTGCCGAGATGTGAAAGATTTCCTTCCAAGAGCATATAAAAGCACTTTCTTTGTAATGAATGATATTAATCTTTATACATTAAGAGGATTATACATTGCTTTAACCTGCGTGAGACAGGGAGGATAAACGTCTATAAAATTCATAGCCATTTTTTTCAGTTTGCGTTAATGTCTCGTATGGCTCTTGGGAGGGAATTTCAAAATATTGGGACAGCATAATATTACATTTACTTTTATGATAAAAGTTTTTTTGGGGTTGTTTTGTTAGTGCAGTACGAGTTCTTGGTAAGTGATGTAGATTAATTTGTCTCGTGGGAACGGTAGGATACTGATGGATTTGATTATTCATTGCGAATATGGTGTTGAAGGCAGTGAGCAATTCGTGATCATGTAATTCTTGGAGCATTATAGCACGGCTACAAGTCGATAGATATCACAAAATTTTAGAACATTATTTTGAATAAAAACATACAACATTGTGGTGGCGGTAATTAACATTACTACTAATTCGCATAGCCTTTTTGTGAAGTATGTGAACTCTGTCTGATAGATATGATGCACTGTTTCCCCCAGGCCAATATTCTATAATTTAGGTGCCATGGCAATACTGCAGGGTGTCGAGTAAAGGGATCTTTGCATACATTGGAAGTTCTGAACATAATTTCCTTCTTTTCATTTATCGTAGAGGGCGATTTGATATTTCGAGGCCACAACAAAAATCATACATTTTTTCTCACACTATGAACATGACCGACAAAGAAAGTGGACAAAATAAACAACCTCTCATTCTGCCCTTCACAATGGTTCGGGTAGTCAAAAGAACATCCCTTCACTGCTATTATGTTTAATCAGTAGTTCCAGATGAATATGCATGTTACACCTGTTCCACATATTATTTTAGAAAGTGGACAAAATAAACAACCTCTCATTCTACCCTTCACAATGGTTCGGGTAGTCAAAAGAACATCCCTTCACTGCTATTATGTTTAATCAGTAGTTCCAGATGAATATGCATGTTACACCTGTTCCACATATTTTAGATAATAGCAGTGAAGGGATGTTCTTTTGACTACCAGAACCATTGTGAAGGGTAGAATGAGGGGTTGTTTATTTTGTCCGCTTTCTTTGTCCGTCATGTCCATAGTGTCACATAAAGCCCGATCGATTTACGTCTTATCCAATGGCCGATATGCTTTTTTGGTTATATTCAGCGTTTTAATTTCAGTTAGTCGAATGTCTGCTTATTTAAAGACTTAGTGTTCATAATCACATATGCAACACATCCATTTATAAAGACCAAAACAATAGCGTGTCTACGACTCTCTATCAACTTAAAAACGAACCCTTTTAATATGACCACAAAGACTCGTCCACGCATAAACTGATTACGGAGACCCTCATTGATATAACTCTTAGTGCTGTGTCAGGCAAGAGTTATGATATGAAATTAACTGGGGGGGGGGGGGGGGGGCTGCTTGAGATATAGTGTTTGGGAAGTGATACAAACAATATATGAACAAATGGTGAAGTTTTCTCACTTTTTTGTCATTATTATGAGGAACAGACTGGTCTAATTTATGCAAAAGTTGAAATCTACTTTAAGGGACACATTAGGAATTATTCTGATTGGAGCGGAAACGGCCGGCTTTTAGAATACAAAATCAAACTGCTATCCTCGGAGCAGGGGCGGTGGAGCGTCTTTCAAAGTAGGGGGGGGGGGGTCTGCGAAAAGGGCACGGGGCGCACTTATAAAAGGGTGGACACAAGAAATAAAATTACCGAAGGGAAGGGTAGCGAGTGAGCAGAAATGCTATAGGTAATTTTTTGCTCAACTGCTGAAGGCTATACGGTATTTGCATTATATACGAAGGCTTGATAAAGGCAACCGCATAGGGCGCTTCCTAATAATTTTCAATATTTTCATTCATTAACCCTAACTGCTTAAAGCTATAATTCTTCAATGCATTTGTGAGGTCTCAATGCAACAGATAATATTTTATTACAGAAAATAGACAGATTGAATGAGGATTTAAGCACAATATCATATATTTTAGATGAGACTTATTATGGAATAACAGCAGATTCAGTATACCCTGTGTGAGATACGATAAAGAATGAGTGCGAGCAAGCGTAGCGAGCGAGCTTTGGAAAGAATGAAATAGAAAAAAAACAAACCCCTCAATGCTTCAGTTCAGGGGTTGTTGTTGTTGAATTGGGTTTTTACAGACGTGTGTCAATCATCATCAATCAAATATTTATGATTATTTACGTCTGGGACCGACCTTTAACGTCACCATCCGAAAGACATGGCAAATGTAGATTCATGTCTTGCCAAAGGACATTAGTGCCGCGGCAGGGATTCGAACCCCGGACCTTGTGGTTCAAAGTCCGGAGACTTATCCACTGAGCCACACCACCTCGTTCCTTCTAATTTAAGTTGGGCGCTGTATGGTCGGGGGGGGGGGGTCGTGCCATTCCTGCCCCTTGTTCCAACAAGGAAATTATGTTAGTCTGCCTCTTTGATTCTTTGGAGCTAGGTAAATGTCTCTTTTGAGGACTTTATAGGGCGCTTATCAGTGCAGTGGTGGAAAGAGAAATTTAAGAGAGTTGAAAATGGTAGGGAAACGTATCACGTATGAAGAGGTTCTTCCTAGAAAGATAATTACACCAGAGGCGGCGGAACGTCGGGGTCGGACAAGGAAGTGGTGGGGCACCTTTTGTCTGTCAAACAACCTATTTGGAACAAAAAGGGTCATGCACTTAAAAGGGGAACTTATAATTTAAACAGGACACTCAAGAGAAAAGAAAAAGGAATTATCAGATTCAAAGGGGGCATTAATCGTAAGGAGAAAAGACACTTACTAGAAAAGAAAAGGGGGCACTTATCAGAAATCAAATGGGTATGTATCAAATTTTAAAAAAGGGACACTTGCCTCACCTGAAAAGGGACACTTATGTCACTTTTCACACATTAACAATGGAAAATGGGACACACTAAAAAGGAAAAAAGGCACTTATCAAAAGCAAATGTGGGCATGTATCAGCTTTCAAATGGGGCACTTATCAGAGATAAAAAGGGGCACACAGCAGGAGGGTAATTGAAACAAAAAGGGGCACTTGTCACATTTCAAAAGGAATTCATTAATTTCTCAAAAGGGAAGAGATCACTTTTCAAAAAGGGAAAGAGGCATTTTGAGTGCGATCAATTAAAACTTAAAATAAATAAATCCAACAAACAGATAAACAAGCAAAAAAAAAAAAAAAATCACCTTCTTATTATTTCTTAATTTCCACATACACCTTGGAAATTTCGAGATGAACGGCATATTTTGGGGTATACTCACGGTTACGGGAGACCACTTGGAGTTTCGAGGGTCTTCCTTTATACCCCTCTTTTACTTTTAAAATCCATCATGATAAGTCAAAAGTTACAAAATGGGGGGAGGGGGTGTTCTCAGTTCCTGCTCATGATACTGGATAATGGATATACCCACACATAAATGAATCTAAAGGCAGAGTATGCTTTTTAATGTAGCTTCTCTCCCCCCCCTCTCTCTCTCATGCATATGCATGAAATAGGACAACAAAATGATAAGTATTCATTTTTAAAAGGTCACATGTTGTTTGATTGTTTGATCATTAAAATAAAGACATTTTGAGTGCAAAGGCTATCTAAATTCAATCCTATAGGCCACATATAAGTTATGATCAGTGAAACATGTTCATGACCCCTGCTTATAAGGTGTTTGATAAGAGATAAAAGGAATGAAGTGTAATAATGATAATGATAATAATAATAATAATAATAATAATAATAATAATGATGATAATAATAATAATAATGATAATAATAATAATAATAATAATAATAATAATAATAATGATAATAATAATAATAATAATGATAATAATAATAATAATAATAATAATAATAATAATAATTGTAAATTTATATTGCGCAATTTCTGTAGGAACATACTCATCTGCGCAGAACAATCCATAATAAAAATGAGAGGGGCAATACCAACAACAACATAAAAATGAACATAAGTTAAATCATAGCTAAGGGGGAACCTGGGAAGCCTACTGTCTCTACAAAAATGCCTTACAACAAGCGTATCTACGGAAAATTCTCCTGAAACAGGTAAGTTTTGAGAAGGTTTTTGAACAAATTAATTGATGATGCATGTCTAATTGAGGGAGGGAGACTATTCCAGAGTTTGGGTGCAGCACAAACAAAGTGTAAATAATAATGATGATGATTACGATTAAAATAATGATTGTAATGATAATAGCAATAATAATGATAATAATAATAATAACAATAATAATAATAATAATAATAATAATAATAATAATAATAATAATAATAATAATAATAATAATAATAATAATTAGGCCTACAATAATAACTATAATAGTAATAGTGATGATAATCATCATTATAACAATTATTGTAGCAGAAATGAATAATGACTGGAGTTTCGATTATTCAATTCGGGTCAAAGTGATACAGAATGATATTGGGTATTTCAGTTTTTTTGGGTGTCAAATGATAATTTCAATAATAAGTTATCAAAGTGAGAAAATGGTGTTGCTTACTCCAAAGAGTGAAATAATATTTATCGTCAGGGACATGCAGGTAAACACACCATCTTCACCCGTTTGACATAGTATAGAGCACCGAAGCGTGACGTCGCAGCAGTTCATCACTATGGAAACGGGTTCTAAACATTTTCACGTAGCCCGCATATCTCGGATGACAATTGTTGGTAACAATATACGAGTCCCCGGCTTCAACCCACTGGCTAATGCCTGGCGCAAGGATTTCTTATTTGGAACCATCGTTATGCTAGAGTTCAAGTTCAAGTTCAAAGTTATTTTATTCACTATTTTCAATCGCAAACATAAATAATCATTGCATAACATGATCAACAGAATAAGTAAGTAATTATGGCAATAGAAACAATGTCTTTTTGATCTAAGTGTTATAGTTCAATATAAAAATATATAATCATAAGAATGCACATATTTGACCAAAAGCATAATAGTAAATGAGAAACGGTTAGACATGTATAAAAACAATGCTTGTAAAACACATGCCCGATAACTTAAAGGTAGTCGAAATTCGATTAATTTTAGTTATGATAACATTAATAAAAAATCAATTTTATAGTACACCATTTGGAGTTATATGCCAGTGACACTTTGACAAAATAATAAGAATGAGCTGTTTAAATGAATTAAATGAATAATTGTTTCAGCCCCACAAATTTTCTAGAAAATAAAAGATGAAAGGAAAGTGCTATGGTTTGCAACAAATAGAAAAGAAGAATATAATTATAATAACATACCATAACATCACTTCGGTACTTAATAGCACCTTCCTAGGTGCTATAAACTAAGTATTACCGTACCATATACATATCAGCTATATGTATTATGATTATATTCTTTCAGACGATTTCATAAATCCATTCCGTTCATTTTCCTGCCACCGCATCTTCTATGACCTAACAGCGTCTGAATATGTCGCAACTAAAAACGAAGTTATGAGTAATATACCACTATTTTGCATTACACTGCAGCTATTGATCTGTTGAAAGTTCGTCCAAAAACCGCGAAACGTATAAATAAATATGAGAAAAGCGCGATCGAAGTCTTTATTTCATCGGCAAACTTCACAATGGTGTTTTCGATTTCGCACTGAAAAGTCCCCAGTCCACGACGGAGAGTAACATATTTATTTACATAGAATGATGACAATATTCGAAGTTTTGTGTATAAGTTTCAAAGAACGGGGACGGGCGCAATTTGAAACCCTGGTGGTGGCAGCTGGGGAGCGCTATAACAGGGGGTGAAAAATAATCAGACTTATCATCCGTAGCACTGGGAAAGTAAGTACAGCCAGCTTACTCATGTCACAAAAAGGTATACAGGAAATTGTAGAATGTGAATTTGTTAACTGCCGCAGACACTATTTTAGCCAGGGCAGTCCTTGTCTGGGTTATTTTAGCTCCGCTGTCCTGCCCCTACGTGGTCACGCAACAATAACACCCCTGCGTGGGAGTGGACGCGTCTGAAAGGATGAGATCATCGATTTCTCGTTGGCCATTGTTTGCATTTGAGGTTGGGAGAATTTACTTTTCAATAGCAACAAGTGCATAATACCTGTATTGAACCCTTTTTTCTCTCTTTTAGGCGGATGCTTTGATTTTTTGTAGAAGTAGAATTTATTTTGTATATTCAACCAATTAGCAGTTGAATGGATTCATAACGTGCACAGGACTGTAGAAAGGTCTGTTTTGGTAAACGCTCGGTCATATTCCACCATCAAGAATTTGTAGTGTTGTAGTGATCAATATCATACTGTCATTTACCAAATGATTAGGTAATAATAAGAGGTAAATAAGACGTAACTAATCATATGTGATTGATACGTCTGTAAAAACCCGATTCAACGACAACAACAATTAAGTAGGACAAAAAGTTTATGCTCATGTATGAGACATGATTAAATGGGTGTGTATAAAAATGAGATATTCAAGAATCAGCCAAAGAAAGGTAGAGAGAGAGAGAGAGAGAGAGAGAAGGAGAAGGAGAGAGAGAGAGAGAGGGGAGATAAAGAGAGAAAAGAAGAGAGAAAGAGATAGGAAAAGATGAAACCATAAATTTGAATGCCTTTTGAGTGGTCTTGCGAGTCAAAGAAACGAAAGAAAGAGGGGAAAAAAAGGAGGGGGGGGGGGGTAAACACAACATTATATTTCACAGGAAGGCGCAAATGCCCCCGATGTCTTGCATTGGAATTTTATTAGATTTGTTTTCTTTCCTCATTAATTTGTTAAAAATAAAGTTCATAAAATGTGTTTATATTGATTTGTACCGATGTATTTCAGTTGAATGAAATCTCTGATAGAAAAAATGTGTGGAAAAATCACCCCTCGATGACAAGAAAACAATATTTTGTGTCTGTGTCAATTTTAATTTTCAAATTTTGAATGAAATTCCTTATAGAAAAATATGGGGAAAAACCACCCCTCCATGACAAGAAAATAATACTTTGTGTCTGTGTCAAATATAAATAAAGTATGAATGCATGTATTTTAGTGTGCAAAATTGAGATCATTGAATTAATATATTACTTGAATGCCATGAAATAAAATATAGAAAAACATGAAAGCCACTGGTTCATAAATTCAAAGCAGGTCATTAACAACAAAGTGAGAACATAAAAGTCTTTGAATGATAATAAAACGGGAGAGGAAAAAGAAAAGCAGGTGAGGGGTAACTTAGTCGTCTGGCTTTATATTCCAAACCGAACTAACCGCGCAGGTGCGCCTGATCACGATTGAAATTCTCCCTCCCTTGTCTGGTCCGCGTGGCCCCACCCCCTGCAGCGCTGGTCTCTCTCGACTAGCAGCTTCAGCGCGCTCATACCATTCTTCATTCCTCACATACCTTCGGAACGTCTGCTGGAACGCGAAAAATCTACACAGAATCGCATCTTTTCAGCCAGAATTCCACCCGCTACCACTTAGTACCCGTGCCTTGGACACAGACACCAATCACAATCAGGTCAGTTTGATTAATTTCACATTTCCTTACAACTTTAACAAGCTTTTGGGGGAAGAGGTCTTTCCGAAATTCCTGCATCTTTGACATTTTTGTCATTTTTGCGACAGTCGGGACTTCCGGACGAGTACCGAAGTTCATTTTGTTTTGGTCGACTTCTAAATCAATTTCCTTTCAGCTTTGGTGATTTAAAATTCATCCTACTCGCAAAGATGGTATCTAATGATCCTTATTCTGGCATATGCAAAGGATGTTTTGAGATGAACGCCGTAATTCGAGGGCGATATTGGTCCAATGCTCCGCCATTCCGCAGGTAAAGTATGTGTGCCTGTATGCATTGCTGGACCGGTAGATCGAACGTGTATTGTGGATGCGAGCTGGCTTATTGTGTAGCGACATACTTGGCGAGACTCTGGAACCCCGTTCGGTCCACAATAGAAAACATGTCAGCTATTTTGTAGGGGGTTTTGGCAGTAGGCTTCTCGAGGCTGGCTTTGGTATGTGTTAGGGGCACACGCTCCACTCCAGCCGTGCAACCCGGCCAGCTGGATGGATAATAGTTTCTTCCATATTTGGTGTCTGCCTGCCGCATCTCTCTCGGTGCATCTCCCCTCTCTCCGACTGTTGCTTATCTTGCATCCTGAGCGAGAGTGATCTGCTGCGCGAAGTCTCCCACTGAAGTCCGAACAAAATGAAAATTGAAAATGAAATAACATTTTGTTAAAATTCCAACAAACGCTTGCTTTTAAACATTTTAAGATCATTTTGCTGGCAGATTCACGAAGTATAATGTTCCTCATCATGTGCTTGAAAATGAAAGTGTTTAAAATGTTTAAAAAAACAAACAAACTAGTTTTGTGCCTGTCATCAAGTTGTTCAACTGTTAACTGTTAAATATTTCAAAAGAATGTTATTATTGTCAGTGATCGTTGTAAAAAAAAAGGAATGTAGCCTAAGCCGCGCCGATCTAGATCTATAACTAGTTTAGAATACATGTCGACCATTGCATTGGTATTGTAAAATTTGGATAATCTAATCTTCAGAAGTTCAGACTTTGCTTGTCGTTAACCTGTTAACTCTACTGTTTCTTGATAACTGGTTTTCAATTGAATAATCATGTTTTTATGACTCCGTTAATCCTATTATGACGGCCATCTGAAAAATCTGACGAGCGAACGAGATTCGGGACAAATACCCGGAAAAGATAAGGGTGCTCATTATGCGACGGTAAACATATGGGACGGCGGCTGTATGACCGCATTGCTCCAAGGGCCAACGGGCTAGGGCAGGGGAAACGTTTGCCTACGGTGTGTACGGCACTGCCGTAGGGTGCACGGCAAGTTCGCGCTGAGTAAACAACGGCTGTGTAGTGTGCCGTCGCTGCCTGGTTTTGCAAAGCCAGTACAATGCCTTTTGTTGTGCAGTGATATATGCAACGGTTGGAGGGGTTTTGTGTTTGCTAAGTCTCTGCACTCTCCATTGTGCCTGTGTTTATTTAGTTTCAGACGTCATGATTTTGCAGAAATTGTTATTGAAACAGATCAAGTTCATTGCACAGGTTTTATGTCTCATTTCTTGTGGAAAAAAAAAATGTTTAATTTCAAATCTTTAAAAATGGCAGTCAATCACAGTCCACCAGTCAATAAAATATCGTGAATAACATGAATAAGTTGGCTTGTCAGTCCTGTTTGGCAAACAGAGTAACCCAGAAAACTTATTTTGGTTGAAAGTGTTTTTTTTTTTTCTTATTATTTGTGATCCCATGTTGACTGAACATTTTCAGCATTGTCAGCTTTGTTGCCAATCAGGCAACTTTGGGCAAATTGCATAACTTTTTTCTGTATGGATGCAGGTTATGCTGCACAAGACAACGTGTAGATCTACTGTAAACTGATCATTAAACTCTTTAAATTGGCAACGCAGTGAATAATATATAATCACTATTTCTGTGTTCAAATTGGTAATTTCTGATTCAATTTTACAATTATTTCATTTTGGTTTATGTTATATCCATATTTATTTTTTCAAGCTATGTGAACGTAGAAAAAAATAATTTGTATTGCCAATTTGAGGATTGAAGATGATTAATTTAGACCTCAAGAAAGCTCTTTACTGCTATGGGTTAAGAGCTGTTGCCATTCACCAAACTTAATCAGTCACATGGTACTTCAGTAGTGAATAAAGAGTTTTAAAATCAGTAAATCACTAATTAACCTTTCCCCATACCATTCACACAAAACATGAAGTAAAAATTTATATTATCAAAAGGTGCCTCATGACCCGAGACTCCCATCATGCTATGAAATTTCAATTTGGAACATGGAAATAAAAATTCCTTGGACTAAAAAGAGAAATCTCTGGTTGTCTTTTGAAATGCCCAGACCATTTATCCCTTGTAAAGGTGCTCAGTAAGATTGATTCGTGTTCAAATATTCTATTTCATAATTGTATGTTCTACTTTCGATGAGGAACTATTCTAATTCTTGTCTGTCCCTTGCAATTAACCCAAATCATGAATAGATACGATAACATCATATAGCTCCATTTAGTGTAAGTCAATCTCCTTTTTTCTCCCATAGTGCATATACTGGCGCTTCCGGGTAAATAATATAACAGAAAACTGCCTGTATCTAGGTGTTCTATATCATCATCTCACTAAGTTATGAAGTAGATAACGTGGCGTTATCTCAATCTTCAAAAACGCTGAAACAGAATCCGATAAAAATCTGGGCTTGCTGCCTGCGTATCCATTATGGAGGTGTAAGTGGCAGAGAGGCAGGGTAACAAGATACACGATTGGCCCACTCCGCCCGCCCTGTTCATTTTCAGCATTCCCTGGTGGTAACTTAATGTTCAAGGATTTTTGCTGGTTAATTTCTTTGGATGTATCAAATCTCATAAATTGTAACAGAGTGCATAAACCGTGATTGACTTCGAAAGGGATGCTTGGGCAAATATACTGGTAGTTCTGTGCATGAGGAAGCAAATATAGCTATTTTTATGAAGTGTTTGTAGTTTTGTAAGTCTGCTTCATTAATACGTGCTCCTTCAATATTCCAGGTATGGGAGAAACAATGTCGTTCAATTCGTTTTATTGGAGAGCTGCACTGTATTGAAAATAATTTATTTTTGTGTATAGGAATAGGTCTTAATGCTTGTCAGTGATAAAATTTAGATTTTCATTTTGTTGATAAAAAAATGACCCAATACTGTATTAGGATTGACGCTAATCAGGCATGCAGGAATAACTTTGAAATGATTTAATTCCATATTCTCTTTTCAGCAGAAGTCAACACCCAGAAAAATCCCATGTGTTTAATTAAAAAAAAAAATTGAGGGTGAGGGGGAGGGGGGCACTAAGAGTTTGGAGTTACTGTACATCATACCTGTATATCTTAGAAAGAGGAATATGGCAAATTTCTGAGTAGTAAATTATTGAAAAATCTCAGTAATTTCTAATGTTTATTTTGGGCCTGTGCAGTGAATGTAGGCCTACTTAGAAGCAGACACTCTGAACATGGCGGACAAGGAAAGTGGACAAAATAAACAACCTCTCATTCTACCCTTCACAATTGTTCTGGTAGTCAAAAGAACATCCCTTCACAGCTATTATGTTTAATCATGTAGTTCCAGGTGAATATGCATGTGACACCTGTTCCACATATTTCAGACAATAGCAGTGAAGGGATGTTCTTTTGACTACCAGAACCACTGTGAAGGGTAGAATGATGGGTTGTTTATTTTGTCCGCTTTCTTTGTCCGTCATGTTCATAGTGAGATATTACAAGTAATTGTATCATTAGAACAGAAGGCATTATTTAAAGTCCTCACTTTGAAATAGCATTTCAGGTTTTAACATGTCTACAGATGAAGTCAGTCCATGATAAAGCACAATGTCAATGGACTAAAAACTTATTAAAAGTTCGATAAGTATAATGTACATGTAAGAGCAAATTTAAAGAAGGAAGGAGCAGTAGAAGAATTGAAAATGATGTGAAGAAAAAGCAGCGCTAATTTGTTTTCTGTGCTTTGGTTTTATTTCATGTCATTTCTTTTGAGAGGATCATGACAAATGCACAGTCAATCACCAAATATTATTTAGAGGTCAAGGCATAGGCCTTCTTCAGAACTTACTGAAAAATATAATAACTTTTGAAATATAAGAGCATGACTTGCTAAGTACGAGCTCATCTTTGCTCCCTTTTATCACCACCAAGCTTTTTCTCAGACCCCTGTAGCGGTGAAGTCATCTTGAAAAACAAAATCGGGTGGGAAAAGCTCGTTTGGCGAAGAGAATGGAAACGAGACAAGAACGATGGATTATGGGAGAAACATGACAATATAATAGGCCGAGGTGACTTTTGTACAACCCCTATGAGTCATTGTAACCATGATGATGTCTGAAAACGGGTTGGGGATGATCGGACTTTGCTCCCAGTTGTTGACTGTTGAAACAAGTGTGTAAGACCCAAACTTATGAGAATGGTCCAACTTCTCTTTTTCCCCTAAGTTACATGTACATGTAGAAGTAAATTTTACCCAATAGTCTTGCCTCCAGTCATCCATTTGGCCTCTCTCACTTCCCAAAAGACACCCCTACTGCCCCGCTTCAAAAAACAAAAGAAAAAAAAATGAAAAAAATAAAGAGGACAGAATATTGCTGCACAAAGTTTTAAAATTTGATTTCTAATTTTCATACTTTGTTGCTTTTATGAAATGTTTTGCATTTAAATTCAGGAGAAAATGATTGTTGTCAGTTGAGAATTTCAGTTGAAATTCACATAAATCATTTTTTCATTTTTTTTTCTTTTCAATTTCTGAAGTTTGCATTGAAGCCCATACTAGAGGCCGGATCCTTTTTTGATTTCTTAGAAATATGTAGTGCACATTTTTATAAAAGAAAAATAGAATGAAATTTAATTAATTGTCCAAATGCTTTTATTAGATATAAATTGTAGTCAGATATGATAGAAAAGAAACCCATTGAATACTTCATTGTGCTTAAGTCATGCAGTGCCAGTGCCTTATTTTCGATGCAAAAGAAACCGAAACTGTGATTCGCCCCGGCATCAAACAACTGATTTTTTTTTTCTTTCTTTCCAGGATGTTTACTGCTTTGAGCTCCAACTGTTTGTTGCAATCGGCCGCTTTTATCTCACGGGTGGACTTTTTGGTGATTCATTAAAATTGCCCAAGTGCAAAGTTCTTTCATTTATTTGCGCGGGAATCACAGGCCACATTGTACTCCTTTTGTACCACAAGTTGACTTTGATCACAGTGCAAATTTGTCTGGAGTGGAATAGTAGTATTTAAAGGGTGAAATCAAACAAATCAGCAGAAAAGATTTTATTTCTGCTCTGTTGCTCTTTATCAATTAAATGTAGTTCAGCGGTGCTCCCCGTCGTTCATCTCTCTGGAAACATGATAAACTTTCCCATGAAATTGAAGCAGGAGGAATATCAAGGCTTGAAATTTCTGTAAGAAATACATGGAAAATTTACTTGTAGAGTCCAGTTTAATAGGCATGATTTTTCTTTTTTATTATATGAACAATCAAATTAATATAATAATATTACAACAAAAGGTATTTAAGCCATTGATTGTTTTCCCCCAAAAGTGGAGATTCTGATTGAAGAATTATGTGTGTTATTTTTGCTAACCCAGTCAGTGCTCAAACACCAATGAATAACGTATGAGTGACAATAATGATAATGATGATAATGATATTCCGATCTTATTAGCGCATATCACATTATTATCTCATTTCTCTATGTGCTTCCAAAGGACTTTGGATATTATTACATGTACCTTGGCTTTAGCCAGCTCTTCTGAACAAAATAGTATTGTTTTACACTGTTATGTAGATGCAAATAGAAACCATCTTTACAGGTATTGCTCTAGAAGGTAAGAGCTAGCTTAAAGTGCCAAAAGAGAACAAAATTTTAGAGGTTTGCCCGGCCAACTTTTTTGAGGACCCCCCCCCCCCCTCCAATTTTAGATTGTGTCACGATTTTGTGCATATCCAACAATGTTGTGGGCTTTGTACACGTAGCCTTCTGTAACCACCCATACATGTAGCTTTGTTTAACCTTCAGTCATGTTACAGCCAATTGGCGTTTTGCACGTCTTCCGTGTAAACGCGTCAAATCATGGGTAGCGAAATCAAACGGCTCACCTTGTGGACCAAACCAGGATCCTTTGTACTGTTTGTGTGTAGGTCAAAAGCTTCTGGCATGTGGCTGAACTCAGTCACATTCAATCTGCAATCTATTATGAGTTATGACCCTTGCAAATAATGGCACATCGGCAATTACCCTGTTTAGAAATTATTTAATTGCTTTATACAGCCCACTACCCCTGAATAAAAAATATATATCAAGTATAACTGTACATATTGCCCTCAGGACATACTAGTACCGTGGAAAAGATGAATTCTAGCATTTTAGTGTGAAAGCTCTTGAATTGTTACCCTTGCATAAAACACTCTTTGGAAAAGTGAGAATTTACTTTTACTGCCATCATCATTAATCTCCTTGTTATCAGACTGATTCTGGATTTGTAATATTTCCATTTTCATTTTTCTTTTGAAAGGGTGAGATGTTTGACACATTCATGTGTTCATTTCTTTCTGGCTTTAGTTTTGACCCATGGGTTAGGCCTATCAACTTCATGTATTTGCCTTTCATTTTCATGTTTGACAGTGATTAAATTGCACTTATTTGGACAAAATTTTGTCTATAAATTTTGTGAAGTTGCTGTTAGTGGCATCCCACTTGATCCAACAAAATGTACACTGTAGATAAATTTTCCAGAAAATGGCCAAGAAGAAAAAAGGTCCTTTTTGTGTGTTAACATGCTCACAAACAACACATGTGCACTTTTCTCACAAGGAAAATAGTACAACTTAAAAAAAAAAAAAAAAAAAAAAAAAGGGGGGGATTTTTGTACATGAACATTCATGTACATAAACTGATGACTTGCTGTTCTCATAATTACAATGCACATGGAGCTATTTAATATGATTTTTAGCTTGATCCGACCATTTTCTTTCGAAACATGTGAATGTGTTCCTGTTCATGAGTTTCACAACCTTGTTCAAGTTCGAGGCACAGAATGAATGAATTGTCAATCATCGCAGAATGTATTACTGTAATGTGCCCAAGTACACCTGAGAAAAAATGACACACAATTCTTTTGACCCAAAAGCAGGGAAGGGGTACTTCCCCCTTTCTTTGTATTCTTATGTCATAGCCTTCACTCACACTCTATTGAGCCATACTTTATAATCTCCCTCCTTTATGTGACACGGCATTGTTCTTCAGAAGACCCATTTCTCCGCTGGTCTGCTTCCTTGAAATCTGCACAATGAGATACGTTTCAGTCCCTATTGTGAACGCTCCATTGTGATACTGCACATTGTAGGGTAAATGGCCTACACCAGCCTGTAGGGCTTACAAAAGATAGCTGTACAATATGTACTTGTATGAACATACTTGCTGCACGACTGACTGTAGTGAGTGTGTTTAGGTTATCACATATTTTCTTATTATTTTCTTTGTATTTTACATGTAGCAACTTCAGCTGTAACAGTGCATTCAAATTTCAAAGTAATGCCATTTTAAATGCTGTTATTATTATTATTATTATTTGGTTTGGCGTCACCTGTGCCTGGGAGGCGAAAAGCGAACTGAATCGCTGTAACCCTCAGGTCTCTCTTCCCGATATCACTGATTTGGGGGTGTGCAGGTGGACCACATTAAATATTGAAATACGGTGCATTTTGGCTACTGGAACTCCATCATAACTAACCAAACAGGAACTTTCATTATCTAGTGTTTTTTTCTACCTCATGCGCTGGGTACCATCCGGCATAGAGAATATAACTCAGTAGGCCCATCACAAAAGACTGTTACTGGTATTAAACTTTCCCTGCTACAGAGTACACTTCCTTGCTGGTAGTACACCAGCCCTCTGCGGGACTTCTCTGGTTCGGAACGACAGGGGGCAGCGCAACCTTGTACATGTAGCTCTCAACGTTCGCTAACAAGCTCTGATCTATTCTGGGGCTGAAGTCTTGTCGTCTTTGTACCTGCTTTGACAAGCATCAACAGATTCCTAATCAAATTTGTTGGTGAATTAGGAGGGCCACTTCTTCTCAATTGATTGTTTCCCGTCTGCTTTGACGTTTTTCCATGTGAAAAAGTCTATTTGGCTTTAAAGGAAACCAAGCACCAAAAATATTTTGCTCTGCATGTCCGGGCTTCCTTTTTCGCTATATTATTCATGAGATGGTCATCCAGTATTACTCTAAGTTCCACAAGAAGTTACTTTAATAGGTTGAAATACCTACATGTACACTGTATATATCAATGAACGTAAAAGAGGCTTTTGATTTGTGGGACTATTTGATGCATCTGTATTCTGTATGCGCATGTACATGTAGAGAATTCAGTCTGCACTAAACCCAAGTGAACTAAAAGGTAGCAAAAAACCCCCCAAAAAATAATTTGTGTACTGGTAATTTGGTTAGAATTCATAAAATCAACCACAAGAACTGTTGACTTGGAATTCTGTGAGTTAACAGTTACAGAGTATTAAGAAAAATTTAGGATGACATGATACCCAGTGCATTTCAACCTGGGTGCTGTGTGTACCCTAATCTAGATGCAAACAAAAACATGAAATAAACTCATGTATGATATCTCAAAAATTAAAATGAAAGATAATCTCTATTTCGTGACTTGTCAGGATTGTTTGTGTCGACGATGTGTGACCAATCTAATAAATTCTATTTACAAAATATACACATTGTCTGGTGTTCACAGGTGCAAAAAGGATTTTTCCCCTCAGGAGAGTGTTACAAGATATGTTGATATGTTAAATAATTGTCTTGAAGTTTGAGAAAATGATGCATTTACCAAGTTATGAGAGGTGGCAATGGGCCTGCTTATAATCATGGCTTGCATTGTCTGAGCAATTTGAAACGTGATATCTTTCCATTTCCATGAAGACGGCTGTGTGCATATAGTTGATGTTTTAGATGAGGGCAAGCCCATATTTGGTCATCCCGAGCTCTCGCAAAGTCCCAAGGAGTGCTGGAAATTTGGGTCAGCTTGGAGGGAAGGCTAGGTGAGGATGATGATGACGGAGACAGATAATGATACAGGGAAGACAAAGAGGAAGAGAGAGAGAGAGGGAGAGAGGGAAAGAGAAAGAGAGAGAGACACATGCAGAGAGATGGGTATGGGTAAAAGTACACAGAAGAGAAAGAAAGGAAGAGAGAAAGAGAGATAGACAAAGGCTGAGAGAAAGTGAGAGGAGAGGGTCAGAGATAAAGATGCTGAGGAGATGAAGATAGAGTTGCAAGAGAAAAAAGAGAGAAGAGAGAGAGAGGGAGGGAGGGGAAGAGAAAGAGAGACACATGCAGAGAGATGGGTATGGGTAAAAGTACACAAGAGAAAGAAAGGAAGAGAGAAAGAGATAGACAAAGGCTGAGAGAGAAAGTGAGAGGAGAGGGTCAGAGATAAAGATGCTGAGAAGATGAAGATAGAGTTGCAAGAGAAAAAAGAGAAAGAAATGGAGATGGAGAGACAGACACATATACAATGAAGATAAAGAAAGAAAGAGAGAGAGAGAGAGAGAGAGAAGAGGGTGTGGTCAAGTGGTGGTGGAGAAGAATAGGAATAGAAATAAAATCAAGCAGAAAACAAATGTGCATGTAAACCCTACTGGGCATTGTACTTGTAAATGGATGAAAATAACCTGGGGGGTGTTTCATAAAGCAGTTTGTGAAGTTACGAATGACTTTACGAAAGACTTTAATATGGCAAGCCAAATGGGATTCTCAATCATTACAAATCACATCAGCTAAAGGTGAAATATGCAGACGAAGATTAGCATTACTATTGTTAAGAAATATTCTTACTGCAAAATATGTTTTTTGCCACAGTTTAATTGAGATTATGGGAAATGCAGCCACACTTTGTTGAAACATCAGGAAAAACTTTTGGCATCCCATTTTGCATTTTATATTCAAGTCATTTGAAACGTCATGCGTAACTTGACAAATAGCTTTATGAAACATCCCCCCATATTCATGCATTGGAATTATAAGGAATTTTCATCCATTTCCATAAAGGCATACATGTAAATCTGAGTGTGCCATCTCAAGTGTGAATGGATACATGTACATGAAAAATGAGTTAAAAGACTAATAAGAACCAAGTGCAAAGCATGATCACTCCTTTTAAGAAGTTAAGGAATATGCCCCAATATGACAGATTGAATAATGTTTTAATTATATTGCAGGGAAAAGTGAATTGTTTTTATGCCCACTGTAGTATATTGCTGGGGCCTCCCCCCTCTTTTTTCTTTTTTTTTTTTTTGGGGGGGGGGGGGGACAAGCATCAATGGTTGTGGCATTTTGTAAACGTGTCTGTCTACAGCCCCCTGAGCCCTCCTATTTGAAACTCGCATTTAAAACTTGCAAACAGAACTAATGTTACATAGTGTGGAACAGGGTAGGAAATACTCAGAGGCTCGGGGCAATTTGGCCCCCATTTTTTAAGGAGAGCCCCCTGTAACGTAATCACAAAAGGACCCTCAGTTTCGCTCATAGATTTCACTGTAACAT
Organism: Echinometra lucunter; assembly: GCA_029962745.1. Classification (NCBI taxonomy): domain Eukaryota; kingdom Metazoa; phylum Echinodermata; class Echinoidea; order Camarodonta; family Echinometridae; genus Echinometra; species Echinometra lucunter. The sequence goes on from CM057171.1 coordinate 17,261,957, forward strand.
ACATGCATTTTCATCATATTAACCCATAGCAGTACAGAGCTTTCTTGAGGTCTAAATTAATCATCTTCAATCCTCAAATTGGCAATACAAATTATTTTTTTTCCACATTTACATAGCTTGAAAAAAAAATATGGATATAACATAAACCAAAATGAAATATAATTGTAAAATTGAATCAGAAATTGCCAATTTGAACACAGAAATAGTGATTGTATGTTATTCACTGCATTGCCAATTTAAAGAGTTTAATGATTAGTTACACTTAAACTGCTCTAATTCGAGAATGCCACACCATACAGCATGGGAATGGGCTCAAATTCGTCAGTGCTTTTTTCTCTTTCTGCTCATGTATGATATGTACTGCCCAACATTCTGAACCAACAGATACTGCAAAAGCGTCTCCTAAAGGTGACACTGTACCTCTATGGGTTAAATATGCACCCTGAAATAAGATCAAAGTACAGTGTTATTTCCTACCCTTACATGTATGTGGAGTACCTAATTATTTTTGTTGTGCATTTTAGTTCTGACTAAATTGTTTGTACCAATTCCAATTCAGGACTGAACACTGTGCCATCTAGTTCGTTGACGGGAAATAGAAAATAATTGTGAATGGATCCTTCTTTCTCTGTTTCACGTCAAGAGAGCCATCACTTTGGCAACACTGATTGAAGCGGCCGGGATGCCCATCCTCCAACGACATTAATGAGTTTCTCAGATCCAAATTTGATGTTGCCGCTGTCGCTGCTTGGGATCGGACAAAGGGGAATCGCCGTAATGGCAGCGCTGATGCCTGTGCTCTCCGGAGCTCTCTGTTTTGCTCATTTATGCATGTAGCAACACATGCCCTCATCACTTACGCAAATTCTGTAATTGGGGTTTGTGATTTTGTGACAGCATTTTCGGTTTGAAGCTTCTGTTGGGAGAAGCGGCTGCTCGTACCACCCTAACGTGGAATAATGAATAAGCAGTTGTTGTCTTTCAAATTTATTAGGATTTTGTTTTGGAGTTTAGTTTGTTACCTTATGGTAATGCTACATGTAGCTGAGTAGGCTGAGTAAAATTGTTTCCAGTTGTTTTGGACCTTTTGAATGTTTTTCCATGTAGGGAGAAAAAAAAAAAAAAAACTGCTACATGTATTTAGTTTGAAATATATTGATAAAGATTAGCATAATCTTGCTACATAGTGAATTACAATGAATTGATAGAGAAAAGACAATTAATTACTGGGTGATTTCAGTATCATACTCAGGTAGCTGCTAAGTAATGATCTACAGATCAACATGTATACTGGTTTCAACAACCTTTACCCTGATAATGCGTAATGTACGGTACATGTAAGTAGACCTCTCTACGAAGGTTATATTAAAGTGAACTTTGAGAACTCGAGAATCCCTAATGGGAAGCTTTCCAATGAAAGAAGACAAGCCTGTTTGTCTCCATCCCAAACCACTGGTATAGATACATGTGGGGGGGGACCATGAGGACATACATGTACATGCTCTGTCATTCATATGGCAAGAATGAGAAAAATGAAAAGGGGTGGAGGGAGATGGGAGTGAACATTAGATACCATAACTTACTGGACACCCCTCCAAACCAGTGATTTTGTTAATCATTTCCACCAAGTAAGACCGTTGCCACCCCCGGTATACTGGTGCCCCCCTCAAATCTATGGACCCTAGCTACCGGTACGTGTATGGCTATGCCGCACATGCCCCCAGTTGCATGTGAGACAAACTTTATTTGGCTAAAGCAAGGGAAAATCCCAGCTCTTGTTGGTGCCTGGGTAGGTCTTATTCCTGAAGGGAATTTTTCAGTAGAGTCCCCAACCCCAGTGGGGGTAGAAAACCATTGAATTCAAAACAATCGCAAGGCATGTTGTACACCTTGATCTTGATGGGTTGAAAGAGAGACAGACAGCAAGTCAAAGTCCCATGAGCAGTGAGAAAAAGGCCAATGAGATTAGAAGTTCTCCTGTAAGGCCTACTTACTTATTGGGGGGAAAACCCATTAAAAAATTATTTTTCCCCTTTGTCTCAGGAAAGAAAACGTAGAGCACTAACTTTACTTCAAATTAAATGCAATGGTTCATATTGTGCTATTAAAAAAGTTGCATCCAATACTGGATTTAAATCTGCTCTCATCCATGTTTTAGAGGCATCTTATTTGTACTTTAGGTCAGTGTGAACAGATCATCTGCATTACATAACAAATGAAGATATTAACAATGAATGTTTTACGCAAGTATGGTAAACGTCTCACATGATTTTGAAAATTTGCTTTTTACCTTGCTTCTTTACCTGGCTTTTCTGGAAAATGTGGAAATGGACATAGTACGTACATGTAGGCATACAAATATTTAACTTCATCGTCCAAAGGCTAATTCAAAGGAAATATTCATTCATATCTCATAATTAAAGAAAAAACCCCAAAGTTTTTCAACCGTATACCTACATGTATTGTATGGACACACTACTCCTTTTCCCAATGGTTATGAATATGAAACAGTATTTAGAAGATTTTGCTATCGGGTCAAGAGTGATTGAGCTATTGCCATTTTACATATCATACATGGCACTCAGAAAATACATGTAGGCCAAGGGATTCGGGTGTGAGGTTTGGGCAATCCTGCACACTGCACAGTGTTTACAGGATGCACTTGTGTCATCAAATCCTGATGAAGATTTCAAATTTTCCATGCATTTTATTGATACTCTTTATTCAACAAAAGGCCAAACAGCTGGGAACTGGACCAAAATAAAGGTGGAGCCTTCAAAGGCAAATCTTGTAGCCGAAATGATATACCAGGATGTAAAGTAGAATCTGAAGATTTCATCCAAGCTTGTGAAAATGAAAAACCTTTGAAGTTAAAGGGTAGTTGGTAATATTTTTGGAAAGATAATAGATCCATGGTAAGATGTGTCACCCAGTGTCACCAAATCATAATACACTGTACTTTGCTGTGTAATGATGACTGGCAGATCTTACAGGCTTCCAGAATCACTGTTATTCATTGATCATAATATTCTGTGGTTGTTGTTCGGCTTTTTGGCGTATGATCCGTACCGAATGTTGATGCCACGTACGTGTGGGTTTCTGTATGTCTTGAATATTTTTGGTCTTTTTAGATAATCAAGACAAGTGCTTGAATACTATTTCTGTAAGTGGTTTAGAGGTACATGTACATGTATGTATGTATGTATGTACATGTAAGAACCTTTTTAGTTTTGTATGGGACAGGGATCACACCAACATGCAGTGCTTGCATATTCTTCACTTCATGCCTATCACCATTCTACAGATGTACATACCCCGGGGGGGGGGGGGGGGGGGGGGTACTCGACCCCCAAAGTGGTAGGTATGTGCCGCGGGCGAGACAAAAAACGGGGGCTTTGGAACAGGCTTATTGTGAAAAGGAGGGTCTTCGGAACGGGCTTCGGAACTACAAATGTTTGTGAAAACGGGGGTCTTTGGAACGGTTCGCCTGTGTATGAGTGCGTACATATCCCTATGGAACGGGCATACGTGCATGCAGCTAGCCCTGCGGCACGGGCACCTGGTGCGCTCGCGCAGAGGCGATGGTCGGACAGCGCTCTGCGAGCCAAAAATGCAGCTCATTGTAGCGGATCAATGCGGCCGGAACGGCGTAACGAAAAACATGCGAAGCTTTGGAACGGATTTCTTTCTTCTTTTTTCTCAATAAAAAGAAAATGCTATACTTTGGAACGGCTTTTTTTGTTCTTTTTCTCAATAGGATAAAAATGCTATGCTTTGGAACGGAAATTTGAGTGTGAAAATGGGGGTCTTCTCCGTGGCACATACCCACCACACATACCCACCACGCTGTATGTACCCCCCCCCCCCCCCCCCGGGGTACATACAGTATGTACTGGTCATTTTCTTCCAGGAGCATTTGAATTATCTTTAATTTCGAGCCAAAGCAAATCGTTTTGATGTCATCAGAAGTTTCTTTAGGGGAATTGAAAGGTAGAGCGGCACTCTCTCTAAAGATTCTCTATTGAAGTATTGAAGTCCTGTGGAACATTTATCAACTTGATATATTTTAACAATTTTTGTAAATATTTAATTGTAAAACTGTTCGGTTTGTTTCAGTCGTAAGATAGTGGAAAATGGTAGTGGAGAACAGGATTGTCATTTTAAAATTGTGATCCAGAAAGGAGTGGTGGATACAATGGCACTACCATGATTTGTGTACTGGTCCATATATGTTTCATTGCAGGATAGCTTTATTATTGTACCATTTTCTTCAGGAATATTGATTTTTCTTAATTTCTGTGATAAACTTGAACAAAAATGAATTGATACATGTACAATGTACATGTATGTATGTGCCATACAAAGGAAAATTTAATTTTTGATGCAGAATTGTAAAAGAGAGAAATGGAGAGAGAAAATAGTGTCACTAACCTTGTTTGTGAAATACAGCTCATTTAATATCTTAGGTTGGTACATGTACATGCACTATCTACATTCTTCTGAATTTCATTCAGAAATTATTGATGTCTTTAAATTGAGGTGTTATGATCCAACAAAAATAGAGTGATACTTTTTACAACTTTTATTTACAACAATATTTCATTTTTAAAAAGAAAAAAATATTGGGGGGGGGGGGGGGAATGGAAGAAAAGAGCAAGGATAATTTTTTTTCCCCTTTTGGTGGAAGGGAGAGATATACATGTATAGAGAAGACAAGCAGATGTTCCCTTCTTGCTAAAAGAGATAGTGAACTTCGCTGGTATCATCTGTGAAAATCCATTTTTTGTCATCCCCAAAAGTGCATTTAGTGTGCTATCCTGCTGATTTTGCACAGTAAAGTGCCAAAGTGACACCTCCATAATCGAGTGAACCCCATCATGCACTTTCTCATTGTGGACATCGGCGTGAAAAATCACAAGCACAAATTGTTGGAATCACTCCCCTGCCCTCTCCTCCTTTCTCTTCATATGACCGTGAAACTAAAATTTTTTGTGTAGCAACTGTTGCAAGAACACTGTCATGTCTACGAATCAGTCCAAAACCACTTTTGTTTTCCTCACATGTATACATGCACATGCATGTAGCTGTTGTTTCAAAGCCAGCAGGGGGTCTTCATTTCAGTATCAGTCTGTTTTGAACTCTGATTTCTCTGAAAAAAATTCAAGTGATAGAAATCGTCTTGTGATAAATGGATGATTCTGGAAAGATGACCATTGAATGATAAAAGGGAAAAGTTTGTTCTGCCCATGAAGAGAAGAGAAAGCTTATAGAAACTAGACTGTTAAGTACGTCCATAGATGTAAGTTGGAAAACACTTGAACTGCATCATTAGCATGATCTGTAATTGTCCAATAGTCACAGTCTGAAACAGTAGAACAAAAGGATGCAAAAAGGCCTGTGTATTGATTATGTGAACTCAGTCGGTTGTCATCATTGCCCTTTATCTATATGGTTGTGGCACAGGTGAATTGTACATGTAGCTGACCAGGAAATTCTTACCTTGTATCTTAGTATGTTCTTTTGATATCAGTGCATCAAAATGGTGCATGATTCAAAGTTATAAAGGTGATATTAAATTGTAAATTATAGCATTTGTTGATTTGTTTAATTAAGTAGATATGTTAGTAATAATACAATGGTGTTTCTGTTTAAAGTAAAGGACATGGTTCTTTTTAATGTAATGATTTTTTGTACCAGTTTAGTTTTTTGTGGTTGCGTAAATGTTATGCATCTATCTATCTTTTTCAAATGATTAATTTTTTCTCTCTCTTCAGTACAGGTCTCATCCAGTCTCCTCCAAATTGAGTTTCACCCAAGACAGAAACGGCCGCTTCCGCCATCATACCTGCCTCAACAGAGATGTCCGACAGTTGGCCCCCTTCCCAGGTGCCCCCAGCCCCCCAGACCCCCACTGGGGGCTCGCAGCCAGGGGGGCAAACCACACCTGGCTCACCCATCGATGACGACCTGGGTAACGATGCCGAGGGGGTGTGGAGCCCCGACATAGAGCAAAGCTTCCAGGAAGCCTTGGCGATATATCCACCATGTGGACGCAGAAAAATCATCCTTTCAGATGAGGGCAAAATGTATGGTGAGTATTCAAAAAAGACTCTGAACACTTTTGGATAAGTTGTTTGCTGAGAAAGCTATTATACCCATAAACATTTGATTTCTAGTGTAAATTTGATGTAACCAGTGGAGATTGATGTTAAGTTTAGTTCCCTGCACCTCATCCACATTGCCTGACTAACTCTACATGTAAATTGACCAATTTGTGACCATTCAGACAGATTTGACTGGTTTTATGATCGGTCTCTCGTCAGCCTGGGGTCTGTTTCTTGAAGGTGTCTTCGGATATCCCATTGAAAGGCATGTTAATTCTAGAACACTTGTCTTTATGTGTTTTATCCAAGAGCTTGGACTTAATTCTTAAGATTAATTAATTCTTATGATGGATTCAAGGAACGAGCCCTAGGGGAATTCTTGTTTGAGAGAATAAAGTACATATTGTATTGTTGGAGTTTGCATTGATTTGTGACTGATAATTTTTTAATGAGGGAGTAGAGCTGATTTATTGTGTTCCTCAGTGTAATCCTTCCCAGAGAGGGCCTAAGGATACCGTGTTTACACTGTGACCTGGCTCGAGTGTTGAATCCTCACGCAGGGTCGAGCACTGCGATGAGGGCAACTGTGATCGTGCTTATATGGAAACCAAAAAGGCGAGTTCAACACGGCCCACGGATCACGAACGGAAGTAGAATTGTGATGACTTGCCTAGTTCATCCGGTGACCTAGGTCAGTGGGTTCAACACGGCTTTCTGTTTACACACGATAAAATTGGCGAGTCTGACTCGGCTCGCGGATCGAAACCTCCAATTCTGGCGGATCAAAAAAGCGGTGTTCAACACGGCTCGCAGGTCACACTGATCCAGTTTACATGACATAAAATTGCCATGTTGAGCACAGGTCGCATGTCGAACCCCTGAGCCGTGTCACTGTGTAAACACGGTAGGAATCTACAATGAAGTCCTATTTAATGAGCTTGGAAAATAGGACTAGGGCATTGGGACTATATCTCCATCTCCATAAAGAGATCTATTGTTTTTCACCCAAAAGGCACATGGAAATTCTGGCTTTCTGTTGACTGCAACACCTCCCTTAGAGTCCCTTTATAGACAGAGTTGCGACAACCCCTGATTAGAACGCCATTTTATTTCCACTGTTGCGCAACATTTCTATTAAATTCCGATGAGCACCTGGCTGTTTTAAATAGCTGTTTCCAAAGAAATAGGATGTTCATGTCGCAACTCTGTCTATAAAGGGACTCTAACCTCCCTGTACACTAAAAACACTGCTCTTTCTGTGCCTTGTGCATGTATTAGCCTGCAATTGAAATGAAATTCCCTGTCACCGGGTACCTGTACTTCCAGAAGAAATTACCGGTAGATCTCTGCAGCACTCCTGGCACTGATCAAATCAAGACATCTCTATCCTAAGCCTGTCAATCATGACATGTAAGAAGAAGTCCATTTAGCTGGGATGTTCGTGACTGAACGAGGTGTCGGAGTAAAGTGGTCTGATTGAATCGCTTCAACACCGTGCCGTTTGTCTTTGCTGACATGCAGTATTTGCACTGGGTAGATCTTTAGCATTCATTCATACCTGAATAGCCTTTGTACCAAGCCCAAATACATTAGGCCAGACTGTTTGCAGATGCACACCTACATGTACATGTAGTCTTGGTCCTAGGTGTAAGGAGTTGCTTTAAATCATGTCTTGCACTCACATCACTAATACAGAGAAGAGCCCTATTAAAATGCAACATACTACATGTATCTACTTGCGGATGTTAAATACATGTAGTTTTTATGCTAGACTGTTGTAGGCCTGTGTCAAATGATGGGAATTTTGTTTAAATAGAAAGTAATAAGTACAATTACGAAACAAGCAGAATTATTTCATTGCACACATGTACTAGAACAAAAAAAATATATATATACACATTTTTGGAATCTAGGCTATATGCACAGTATTAAAGATGTATATGCATTCTCACAGAACACTTTGGGTTTGACATACACTGTACATGTACATTAAATAATACATTGACTGTAAATAAGCAGGGAACAATTAAAATAAGTGAAAAAAAAGTTTATTGCTTCATATACATGTATTCATAGCTATTACTGTACGGTGATATTCCAAGTGTATATTACATCTTCATGGCTATACATGTATTTACACCTTCAGGGCTGATTAATTTCTAGCGATTGCATTGCTTTCCAGGAATTGTAGCATACCGTATTCTAAGAAGAACTACATGTAGAGAAGATGAAGATTGCTAATCTGAGGGTGCTCATTGGCATGCCAACTTTATTATTGGAGGTGTCTGCTTATTCATTTTGCCTAGAATTCAGCCATTTTAGCCCATTGCCTACTTGAACCGGGTGGACACTGGCCCCTGTATGTAAGTCAGTGTGAATAGAAGAATTCAGTGGTCAACAGGTTAAGAGCAGTGGGGAAGCTACAGGAGGGGGATGGGGGCACTGGTGAACATGCCCCCCCCCCCCCATGTGAAATGAAGATGTAAGAAAGAAAGAAAGAAAGAAAGAAAGAAAAATCAAGAAAGGAGGAAGTGAGAAGACAAGAAAAAGGAGAAAGTACATTTTGTGTTGTACATGTAAAGACACCCTCCCTCCCAGGCCTGTCTTTCATGTTCCGTACTTGACCAGTATTTTAAAATCATGTTCCTGTATTGTATCATTTGTAAGAGTAGACAAAATAAAATGTTAGAAGGGAGGATATATAGTTTTTGTATTTACTGGTAACCATTTCTTGCACATTTTTTGTGTACTTGCGGAAATCTGAATAAAAATTGAATAAGAGCGCTCAATTTGATTTTTGTTGTGCTCTTCAATCTGTGCAGCAGAACCTTTCAGCAATAAATCTCCCGGCTTGTTTTCTTATCTGCTTGGGTCCATGACGAGAGGTCGCGACCTCGGGGAGAGCCCAACCATCACAGGGGTCGAAGGGTCAAGATCAAGTCTATTGCTGGGTCCCTTCTCCGTGGGGTTTCTCTTTCGATCATGGCTGACAGAGTATCTGTGCTGTCATGTTGCAGGCTACGTATATATAAATGTACAGATGAAGAAGATGTACACCTACATCTATGTGGGCTGACAGCAGTTCCTCCTCTGAAACATTTTGATGTACATTTACATGCAGGCCTTGAGCGTTCATGGACATGCAATGTATGCTGAATAATACTATACATGTAGGTCATGTCATATATAATCGTCGGTCAATTCATCAAAATTTGTGTATGTTCAGTAATATACAATACTTCAGTGATCAGTTTGCTACATGTACATCCCATTGAAGGGAATGTTCATTATTGAGAGCATCTACCAATAATAAGATGAGAGTTTTAACAGGTCCTAAAATCTTCTCCCTTGTATACACTCATTTGTACACTTCCTCAAAATTCTCAATAATGATTATGTACATGTAGTGGAGGGTTTACATGTACGTTAATATTGGTATGCATTGTTCAGTGTGCATCCATATTGACAGTGATACAGGTACATGTATGTATTCAGAATTAGGGGCCTTTGTTCAAAACATTTAAAATTTAAATGATTTATGGATTTTTTGAGATTTTTACGTTTGCAGACATTTTTTTTCTTGAAGGTAGCCTACATGTAATTTGTAAAGGCTACATGCATGTGTTGTCCATTATGTTTCATGAGGTAGAGGAAGGACATGTACGTGTATACTCTGAGCTTGACCTTGATCAGATGCTGATGGAGTTGGTGGTCGAGGTGGTGATCGAGACAGGGTAGGGAGTCTTGGAGACGAAGATCATCATCCACAGGAGGCTGTCAAAATAAACCATGTTCATGATCATGATTACTCATATCATAGTGTGTGAGACATCCCTGTGGTGTGTTCACACCCGGAGATGTACTGCCTGATCTCTTATGTGATTAATCCGTGTATGACAGAGGTTCCACATTGTGAGGTTTGGTCAAGGAGGTACTTGTCAAGAAGGTACTGGTCAAGGAGGTACTGTACCTTAGTTTTGCCCTATAACTTTTGATGCAGAGTCCTCTAGAATGTACCAAATACATAGGCAAAGAGAAAGAGAGAGAGAGAGAGAGAGAGGGAGAAAACAACAACAACAACAACAACAACAACCTGTATATACTTTGCCAATTTTTAGTTTTGCAGTACAGGTTATTTTTTGTACAGGTGCATCATTTATAAGCAAAATTTATTTGTCTTGATAGACAGGGGTAACACATGTCCATTCTTTCACGCGAAGAGGTGAGTATTCGTAAGAAATTAAATGACTTGCTGGATGGAGAAATTGAAAATTTGATTTATTACAGTAAGTCCTTGTTTCTTCTTTTAAAAAGCCCCATGAAACAAAATGGACGAGGAAGAAAAATGTCATCAAAGCATACTACAGAATTGCAAACTTCTTTTGCTGTCTCAACACTTATTTCATCAACCTGTATGAGCCCATCCCTGCAATTCATGTTTGAAAACAAAACAAAACATGTGCTTCATGCACACGTGTCATTCAAAGTCCATCCCCGAATTCAACGACCCTCATATATTTTCCTGCTCTCATTTGTATCAAGAACATATTGTAGTGTAATTCAGCACAGACATAAGCACTTCTCGTGTGAAAAATGATCAGATTTTGTAGCTTGCAAATAAAGAAATGATTTTCTTTTGTAATGGTTTCGGTGAAATGTTACCTGAAAGGTAAACTGGAGTTCTGGTCTTTCCACTGTAATGTGAAAGAAACCGTTCCAAAGCAATTCGAGAAGTTACTTGTAGATAATTTGTACATTAGTTGCACAGGTGTTGTTTCTGGGATTTGGGGTTATCAAAAAAAATGCACTAATTTTCCTTGAAAGGTACATGCCCTTGCATTGTATTGTACACAGAAATTTTTTTTGAATGGATGTTCAGCCTGAAATTTTCAGCTTTTTATACTTGCATGTGAAGATGGTGTAGACCAATCATTTCTAATTCTGGGGGACCTTTTTACCGTTATCCTGTCTGACATACATATAAAAAGCTTGAGAAAATTCACAAATTATTTTTCTCACCTTTCCCATAAACTCAAGCCTGTCTTTTTGAATTTTTTTTTATTATAATGCCATGCATGCCATGTATTCAATTTCTACCTCCACTTCAAGGGCAAGAGATACAGAGTACTGTAATGAGTAGATGGAAGGGGAAAAACTGGTAAAGAGGTAGAGAGAAAAAAAAAAGAATTAATCCATCTTCAGGCAGCGCTTTGGGACTAGAATCCTTTTGTTTGACAAGTAAGCCATGTAATTTAGCTGGAATGCAACTCATTAACTCTTGGAGGAAATGGAAGCGGCGCTGATGGATTTTTTCGTTAATTGTCGGGAGCGAGTGTCTTGATCTCGGGAGTAAAGAGCCTACCGCAGGGATCTCTGTTAACTGTTTAAAGTGGAGTACGTGTACATCTAGCCAGGAATAGACTTGACAGTGATAATGCATACACTAAAAGGGGAGATACCGTGAGATTTTGATAGTTTGATTTGATTGCATGCAATGCACTTTTGCTCCTTCCTCGGAGGATAAGGAGAAGAACTGATGAAGAGGTAATGGAGAGAGAGAAAGAGAAAGACAGAGAGAGATGTCATATACATGTAAGAGATATGCAATTACCAGAGAATTGACAAATATGACACAAGTGTACAAGAAAGAAGAGAGAAATTGAGTTTTGTACAGAAATAAAGGAAAGAATGAATGTATAGTGACAAAAAAGAAGAGATAACTGAAGACCGAGAACCAAGAGAGATAGATGTAAAGCATAATAAAGTTAGAAACTGTCATTGAATTTAGAATGAATGTAAACATTTAGATTTCTGAAATAAAAGATCATAAAGAGGAAGAAATCAGGTATGAATGAATAATGACAATATAATTGCATAAAGAGAGAAAGAGAGAGAGAGAGAGAGAGAGAGAAAGAAAGATGTACAGAAAGACAGTTATGGAGACAAAGAGAAAGTGTGATGAGAATGAATGAAGTGACATGTATTTGTAATCAACCTACTGCACAGCAAACCTCCATTACAGCGCAGTGTTTTGGTTTTGCAGATTGGAATGCTTGGTATGCGTGGCATGCCGTGTAGGGAAGCTGACAGGGGAAATTGACGATGCACAGCGTTGCCTTGGTGACAAATGAATCACCACCAGCCACGCAGTCTACTACCCCCAGTCACTTGATTAAACAGAGAAGTGGTGCAAGCTGAGAAGCTGTGTGTTTTTCAGCGTGGGGTTGTGTAGAGTGAGGCTGTAAGAGAGTCTAGTGGGAAGAGATATAGCTGTTTCATTATTGATGATATGCTTATTAGAAATGGGCTTATCTATTCTGGTGTAGGGGTGATATTGGTGGTTACCTTATGAGGGAAAGATAGGAATGCTTAATAATTTGGAATGTTCTGTTAATTTTGGAATATACATGTATTAGAGCAACAGTCTTTACGAATCAATATATCTTGTCTGTTTTTTTTTGTAATTTTCTCATTACTTTTGCTCAGCTTTATCATGAAAATGATGATGTTTGAGGTAATGACAGTGGTGATGATGATGATAATGAAATTTAATGAATGATAATAATAATAATAATAATGATATTGATGATAGTAACAATGATAATATAATGATGTTTCCTACTCTGTATTGTGTCATAACTCGAAAGCTCATGCACTGTTGTAGCTTCATACCTGTGACCTTGAGATTTTATTTGTACATGTACCACTGCAGAAAAAATATGTCGATCCTCTAGAAAATTTAATCCAAGTATGCCTGTTGAAACAAACAAACGAAAAAATGTTAAAGGCATTGGCTAACTTTGTGAGCAGCTGATTTAAAAAATTCTCAAACTAAGATGAAAAATGTGTATGAGTACTTGTATTTGTACTAAAAAACCCTGAAATCAACCATAATTTGGAATGAAAAAGTGTAAGTTAGACGCAAACGGCAATTTTATTATCCTTCGTCTCACGAGACACTCACTAAGAGGACCGCTTTGCTTGAATTTGAAAATGCCATTATGTGCCTCCCGCCGCGTGATACGCTAATACACACAGTACGGTAAGGTGAGTCATACGTGCACGCGCACTCCTTATGTCTATTCTGTGCAACCGACCCTCGTATATTTTTCAAACATTGGTTCACATTTTTGATATTTAAACATACTTCCTGTGGATATTATACTTTGAAACTTTCAGACTGGTATTTTTACACTGTAACCCTTATGTTTATCCCATTTTCAAGTAACAAAACGAGATTTTTAAAAATCATAACAATGTTAACCAATGCCTTTAAATGGTTAAGCTTTCATGAAACTGCCATGTGTTAGGTGTTCACATGTATATTTTGCTTTTACATGTCAGCAAAGCATTTGATGTGCTGAAATTTAGGAGAGCACAAGAGAGCAGTTGATTTCATATTGACCATGTGCATAGCATTCACATGCACTTTTTAGCTTACATCACAAGCAAAATATGTCTCGGTAAAAATCAACAAAACGGGTGTCAAATCTTATTTCTGCCATGTGCATTCTTTTCACGTTCCTACATGCACATCACTCGTACATTTGAAGAAAAACAAGTACAATTTTGAAGATATACCTACCAACCGTTCAGTCATTTTCTTACTTGACAATGAAAGCCTCTATTGTAAGCATTTCAAATAGCTGGACATAAGTTTGGTACTTAGCGGTCACTTGTATGCTTACACAATCACGATCAATGCTCGTAAGTAGTTCAGGCTATCTGGTGAAGAATCTCTTGAATATTGGCTTGTATCTAATAAACAGTTTGATAAACATAATTTAGATTTTTTTCAGGTAGTTACACTGTAATCTGACAAAAAGGCTAGCTCCTCGAGTGGACTTATTGAGGACTTATCGAGGACTACATGTATCTCCACAAGAGGATCTCTATATGAGAGATTGATTCCTCAAGGAATGTTATGGAGGACCATCCGCTAAGTACCAAACTGTAGTCCAGCTATTTGAAATGCTTACAATAGAGGCTTTCATTGTCAAATTAAAAAATAAATAAAAGGTTGAAAACAGAAAAGAAGGAAAGTAGAAAAAAATCTTGACATGAATCATACATGTATATGTATTATGTAAGATCACCTGGAGGACAAGGACTGGTCTTTCTTACTGTGCCAAATTAATAACTTGGAAGCACCTTTAGTCTTTCATTTAATTACGAACTGAAAGCATTTTGCTATATTGAATATAACAGGTTTTGTTGAAAGGTACACTGAAATATAATTGTTTTGATACCTGTAGAGACTTACAGAGACTTACAAAGACTTACAGACTTACTGTGTTAAACAGTGGTATACAACATGTACATGTGCCTTGTAGATCCAACATGGGATCAGTGCGGCACATACATTGTACATGTAGATATGCACGCCTGCAAAGTCTTTGAACATCTGCAGAACTTAAGATTATCATGTCATGTTCCTATTTGAAAAACAGTATATGTATAAAAACTTGTAGGACTGTTTAAAGGAGCAAGTATTTCCATTCTACTGATCCTCGAGATGGAAGAAAATGATTCATAAATTTGGACAGTGATGAAAATCTGGGCACAAAGCATCATCCCTCCTTTCTGACTAATGAACTTTCTGGCTGGGTCCAGTCAGGCATTCCGAGCATTCTTTCAACATTCCTCAAATTCTTTTGCCTGGTTTTTCAATCAGGTTCGACAGGGGACACCAATCCTGCCTGTTGAGATGCATGTTTCTGCGCCTTTTAATTTGGAGGTGGACCCCTCTGTCTCTTCAGGCCGGTTCTCACTGGCAAAAGAGTTGTTCACACTGCAAGAAGTTGGCATGATCATTGCACAAAAGTATGTGAAACAGCACCGTCTCAAGAGGAAAGACTGATTTTAATGATTTTATATTCATGTACTTCAGAATATGTTTATATTGTATGATTTGTATGTTTTTTTACACTGTACTATTTCTTGTGACAACCAGTGGAAAGCGAATTTCCTAATATAGATAATAAATTACTTCTACTTCTACTTCTACTTGTACATGTATATAGTATTTCTAAACCATATTTAAAAGCACTAAAGTAAAGGAAAAGGAAATTATAGGAAAAATAGGGAAGAGATAGAAGAGAGAGAGATAACAAAGCTGGAGAATAAAGATGGAGTCAACAAATACTCAAAATGATTAACA
Organism: Echinometra lucunter; assembly: GCA_029962745.1. Taxonomy (NCBI): domain Eukaryota; kingdom Metazoa; phylum Echinodermata; class Echinoidea; order Camarodonta; family Echinometridae; genus Echinometra; species Echinometra lucunter. The sequence continues at coordinate 17,277,221 of CM057171.1, forward strand.
TAAAAGAAAAAAAATAATATCAACACACTTATCACCTGACAGGTGCCTGCGGTTAAGCTAAAGACATTAACCTCCCGACAACCACAATGCGTGAAGTATCTGGAGTACGGGTAGCCAGCCAGCCTGATTTGTCTGGCTTTGATTAAGTTAAAGTGCAACAAGAGAAACTACCCAGGCTGCCAGCACACCCAGCAGCCTGGGCAGATGGGGGGTGAGGACCGGGCCGGCTGGGGGATGTAGCGGCAAGAGCGGGGAGTGGAGGAATTAGTGTCAGAGTCGGTGACGTCCCGGGCGCAGATTGCGACCACGTCCGACGCTTGATTGCCGCAGGGCATCGAATGGGGAAAAGCGATTCCAGTACGCTCCATCGCAGTGCTCTCGGAAACGTGGCTTTTTTTCTTCTTATCTAATCACTCTCATCTTTCTGCTTCTCTTGAAGGGGCTGTCAAGCCTGGTCTCAAACATTTGGTTATTGATTTTACTCGCTGAATGTGAAGTTTCTGTGTTCTCATCTTTGAACTGTGCAAGAGAGATAGAGATGGATAGAGGCTACATGTATATTCAATTCAATTCAATTCTTTATTTCATTCTCGATAAAACATATACATGAAATATAAATACAACAGGGCATTGGTGCAAAACATAGTATTATACAACAACAAGACAGATTTATGAGAATGAGGATTCAACAATACAGAGCAAATAGTACGTTGACCCCAAAATTAACAAAACATAAGTTATACATAATCAAGCCTATCATAACCAAAAACACACATAAAAGAACCAACAAAAACACTGAAAGAAAAAAAAAAATATGGAAAAAACAATAGAGAAGTGAAATATTTTTCATACTTTCTTCTTTGGACAATGAAAGCCAAAATATAAATACTGAGTACACATGTACACTTGATGTAACATTAGACCTGTCATATCGTTGTCCTCCTTTCCCCTTATGGAAATTCTTTACTCTGAAGGCTTGTTGTCCATGTCAGTACAATACTTGAGCTTAGTATCTGAACTTGTACTTAATTCCTATCTGAAATTAGTTTTTATGTGGTATTGAGTTGAACATGACTTTGGTACATTTTTTCGTCAGGGGATATTTGAGTACAAAATGCATGTATCAACAACTCGTCTCCCTTTCAGGAAAAGTCTTCAATCCTGAACTGTCCTGTTATAACCCCCACCTTTTCATCATTGGCTATCATCAGGTGCAGCTGAAGAATAAAGTTTGGTAGCAAGACTATTGTCTGTCTCACTTCTTGTGTTTAATTGCAGCAAGTCTGTATTAAAGGAGTCTTTGAGCAGCCTTTGCAGCCCATCATACTTTGTTGTTATTGACATAGATGTGAAAAAGACTAAGATATATATTCATATATGTTGTTCAGTCCCAGCCTGTCATGTTGTACGCACCTTAAACTAAAACTGGGTGTTGATAATTGGAAGGATTTGGTATTAAGACTACCCAGAGAGGGTCATCATATTGTGTTAGTCCTCATGTCAAGTCGCAACCTTTGGACAATCGTTTCACGGCGCATTCATCCTGTATGCGCATTATTAAAGTCGTTTGTGCCACCGTAACCAAATTGAGCCTTCGTAGCTGTCAGCCGGGCGTCCGTTGACGAGACATCGGCTAACTTGACAAGATGGTTGGTGGAGGTGGGGGGAGGGGGTATGTACATTGTGTTTCTAGGACATGGATGATGTACTTATGTGCAATGTGAGTATTAGTGGGTCATAGGGAGCAATGTCCATAACAAGCCGGGGGGGGGGGGGGGGGGGGGGGAGGGGGGGGCAGAAGGGGTAATAATTGCAGAAGTAGGTCACCTATGTAGGGTATGCTTTTGAGTTCTGGTGGATCATTGGTTTAATTACTGGTATTTCAATTGCACTAGTGGCTCAGATATAGAAAGTAATGAAGATAATAAGATATCGTAGATTAGGAGGGTAAGAAGATAGAAATATGCCCTGAGTAATAGTATTTTTTGTTTTGAAGTCATTTGATATTTGTAATGAAATTTGGATTATGAAAATCCTGCACTGTTTCCATTCTATTCTTAAAATCATTTGAAGGTCTTGTGAGAACAATTTGAGAATAAATCATACAGTGATATCCTTTAACTTCAATGTCAGAAATCAATTGACCCAGTCTGAGCAGCAGAATACTCGGTCTAGTGACAGATCTAAACCCTCCAGCGTCCCTACGTGCTCTCCTCCTCCTGCGTTCGCACGCGGACCATGCAAGTTCCTTCCAGGTAACGCTGGAGATCGTTTTGAAACGTCTTGTGAAGCGTTCTGGACTGTATCTCCTGTGGATATCAATGGGGGATGGATTAAATTAGTGGCAGACGTTTGATTTGTGCAGCGTGCATATCCCATCGACATGCATGGTTTCTTCTAAGTTTTGTTCGGTATGAATTAAGCTTGGGAGAAACCAACCTGGCATGGAATGGAAACTAGTTATTTCAGTGAAAATGTGTTATACTCAAATCTGACTTAAGTGATTAAGATTATTAGAAGGGGAAAGAGAGAGAAATATAAATAGAACATTAGAACTATTGACAGAGAGAGAAAGAAAGAGATAGATAAAGCCTGAAGAAGGAAGAGAGAGAGAGAGAAGGGGGAGGGAGGGGGAAGGATGGAGGGATGGAGAGATAAGACAAGACCGAGAGATAAAGAAATGAACAGAGATAAGGAACGAGAGATGGAAAGAGGAAAATAGAAACAGATAAGGTAAGGTGGAAAAGAGTGTAAATATCAAGGATATCTTGTATCATAAGTTGTATGTTAGTTCTGCAGAAAGAGAATGCCCAACACGAAAAAAGAAAAATGGAAAAACCCCAGAACAGTAAATATCACACCATACGACACAGAACTCAAATGCATTGATAAAGCTTTTTAAAATACCCACCCTCAATCAGAATGTGAACAAACCCCAATCCAGAGGCCTTTCGCAGTGTCCTCTTCACCCCATGATGTGGAGCGACTGAAGATGAGTTCAGACACGCGTGAGACAGCTCTAGTACCACCCCTGAGGCCTCAGTCACATTTGACTGATAATGACATCGATAACGACATCGATACCGGCATTTTTCATTGAAGGAGCTTAGAGCTACGGTATTTTATAGAAGACCTATACCATATACATGTAGAAGGGTGTGCCTTTAATTGAAAATAAATCCTGTCCCGATACCAAAGAAAGGCAGAAAAAGAGGCAGGGGGGGGGGGTGAGAAGAGAGGCAGTACTATAAGCAAAGATGGAAAAAAAAACAGAATGTGACATGATGAAGAAGTATAGAATGTGGTTTTAGAGAAAAAGGATAAATTTGTTATATAGAAAAAGAATCCTCTTATGATTAAAGACACCCTACATCATAGACTGTATTTTCAAAAAGTTCAGGGCAATCATGATTCTTACAGTATACAATCATCCTTCAATATACAGTGGAAACTCGGTATAAAGAGATCTGACTTAACAATATTCCTGATATAAAATGGTAATATTCTGGTCCCAGCTCTTTGTATTCCATTGTTTTTAACCCTGATATAACGAGATTCTTGCTATAACAAGGTAATTTTAGTGGTCCCAAGGACTTCATTATACCGAGTTTCCACTGTACAAGTATGGATATTGTAGGTTTTTTTTTTTCTCCTTATTAAAGAAAAATAGGGTACATGTACTCTTTAGCTGAGGTGCATGGATTGGAGATAGTCCAGTACTACCAGACACGTGTGGGACAGCTCTAGTCCCATCCCTGATAACCACCATGCCCTCACCGGGTCAATCCCAGCTTTAGCGTAGCAGACTGTGTCCTCCTACGCAACTTTCACCATTGTTCTTCAGTGTGCTGTATTGCAGGGGAAAAAAGATATTGAAATGGATGACTTCACTCTGACCAAATGATTCTGCTGCTGCAGTATCAATGCTCTTTGATTTTCTGTGTAATTGTCCTAATCTTCAGACAGATTTCTGTTTGTTTGTTTGTTTGTTTCGTTTTTTGTTTTTTGCCAAGTGTGGTGATGGAGGGCAATTCTTCATTCACAATGGCATATCTTTAGAGTTGGGGAGGGGGGTAGGTTATTTCATGTAGTCTGAAGCCCTTATTGGTTTAAGCATGGGTCCATGGTTTAAGAGGGATTTGTAAATGTGTAGGCCCTACATGTACACTATTTAAAAATTTTCAAGAGGCCAAAAATTCTTCAATAAATTTCCTACAGAGATACTTTGTAAGTAATGAATCTGGAAAGGGTTATTGCACTGTACTTTGTGTTATAGTTGTTAAGCCGCCACAAGCAGGCTTTTGGCATTGAGGTTGTTTTTTTTTCCGGGGGTGGGGGGGGGGCAGTGTAAGTTCAAAACTGTTGCACATGAAGAAGATATCTGAGTGTACTGAAATGAGCCCTTTCTCCTCACTGCATTGGAATCGTGGAGAACTTTTTTTTTCTTGGGGGGGGGGGGGGGGAGTGGCGGCTATCTGGGAATTGTTGTGATCGACAAGATATCTACTTGAACTGAGAATAGCCTTCCTCCCCGCTGCGCTGGAAGCACAGGTGTTTGGTTACCGGCAGCAACCAAAGCTGGGCTCAACAGGAAGTGTCAGCAGAGCTGCTCTCCTGCAACCTGCTCCCTGGACCCTCAGGTGCTCACCATGATCCCAAACTACCCCTAGTCTAGAGAAAGAAACCTTTCAATACCTCTTATCGATAACTATTAAAGAATTGTTGCTTGATCAGTGCATGCTCTGGGCACCATTGCATAAAAATTGCCATAAATACTCTGCCATCAATGGTAACTGCCACGTAATATGGCTTGACATCCAATGAAATCAAGGTTTCCATGGAAGTTATCATTGGTGGCAACATTAAGTTTTATGCGACAGGACTCTGGTGCCATTTGCTCCATGGCAACGTACAAGTTTGCCAACTTCTGAATTTCAAGCCTGAACCCAAATTTACAGTATACGTGTACCTCACCTTCACCCTAACCCTAACCCTGAACCTAAACCTAAACCTAAACTTAGTATGAGGACCATTTGCAATCCTAATCCTAACCTAACCCTCGCCCTAAATCTTACATGTGCTTCAAATCTACGTGTACCATCAGACCCAGTAGCACCCCCTATCTTAACCCTTTATCTTTGGCAAAATGATAAAGCCCGGAGCAATTGTGGCCAAAAGCATAATGTTGGAGCACAGAATTGTCATAATGCCTTTGGGTAAAGTACATGTATATGATGTACATGTAGCTTGTAAAATCAAGACTGTTGATAACCACTGCACCCCTCCATCTTGTGAAAATGTTGCAAACATATCTTATTCAAGATTATGGTAACACTTAGGCTGTTTCACATGTAATGCAGCAAATCCCTGCAATATACCCCCACTTTTTTTCTATGCGTAAGTATGTGGTACATGTGCATGTGGGGGCCCATCCCCATAAAATGCTGAGGCAAAAATAATCCTTTTTGCCTCCTGGTTGCAAAAGGTATGGAGCAATTAAATTCTCATCAAGTTTAATAGCACAAACTATGATGTCACAGTATTGGTCTGCTCAAGCTTTTATAAAACTCTCTTTAATTTGAGCGTTGAGGTGTTAATGCGCATGTCATCATCAGTGGCACAGTTTACAGAGGCCATATGTGAACCCCCCCAAGAAAGGTGAGGGCTTGCTGCGGGATAACTTATGAGCCTTAGGTTTTTCTAACTTTAAGAGCTGGAACTCTGACTTATTGCTATTTTTTTGTGTGGATCAAGTCTGAAAATCAAAGCTATCTTGACCTTAGCCTGAAGGTTCAGTTCTGGAGTTAATGACTGAGTAATGTCTTAATGATGAAATCATGATTGACTTCTCAGACCACTTCCAAGCTCTTGATTTGGCACCAACAGATAGTTATTTTACTAGTCAAAGTTCAATTTTGAGTCTTTTGTTTTTTTACCATGCCATATGTTGTGAATGAAAGCTCTGTTTAGTTAGCAGAAACCATCCATTCAATAACAACAGTAGATTGCCCCCCCCCCCCCCCCCCATGCAGATTTTGGTAGGCCCCTCAAAATCTGTTCCTCATATTTCTTTGCTTTTAGTTGGTCAGTTACAAGATATTAAAAGCAAAACTAAGATGCTATGGCTTTTCCCCCCCTCAAGTCGAATAATAAAACATTAAACAAACTAAAGGCTAAAAAATATTTTTGATCTCTGGTCCATGAAATAAAACTCCATCAACTTCGATCGTTGTGCGGGAGCAGTATGGGTCTAGGGGTTCCAGCATAGGGCGGAGTGTAGTGGTAGCCATGAAACCCATTCGTGACAGGAATTATTTGAAGCCTAATTTGATCAGCTTTTATTCTTCAAATTGGTAACATCAACATTTTTATTTTATTGCTGCATTTTTCTTATAAAACGTCATGTATCTGAAATGAATATAAATTGACAGAAATTACGATGAGAAGTCAAAAAGTTGCCAGTTTGCAAGGGAAAACGGTGATTTTAAACTTTCTATCACATTGTCACTTTAAGGATTTTAATGCTTATTTTCCTGTAAAAGATTTTCAGCATCAAACAACGAATATTGACGCAACCAAAATGGGTACAGTTTGTGTAGAATTTTTTGCTCTTTCTGCTCATGTATTTGGTATGATTTTTAGGGCTTTGCATCAAAAGATATTAGGCCAAACTTACAAAATGTGGACCTCTGTCACGAATGGGTCAAGTTCCTTTCAGATATTTACACTTAAATTCACAGGAAATCATGAATGGAATATCACATGATCTCACAACCATCTTTTTGTGTGAAGCAGACAGTGTGAGACTACATTGAATCAGTTTTATGTCAATTTCCTTTTTGCTTTCAAAACTGCACTCTTGCCATTGAAGCTGTGTAAGTTACAATTGTCATGACATAGAGCTCTTGTTTTTAACTAAACTCATCAACTAAACATAATAATCTTTTCTCATCAACGAAACATTCAAGCTGTTTACATGTATATTGAAACCAGAGCCAGTAGCCAGACTTGCTTGATGCTCTTTCTCCTCCAGAATTGTTCTATCAATAGTTTTTAAGAACCAGAGTTTCGACAAGCATTTAATTGCTTGGGAATGCATATCAAGCTCTTAAATTGAAACCAGTCTTGAACACAAGAATGGAAGAGTGAAAGTTGCCTTACACCATCAAACACAATACCAACACAGAAAACACTTTAAAAACAAAAGTAAAGTTGAAAGGAGAATATATATGCTGAACAAGCTTGAAGTCCCCTTTTCCTGTCGTCATAGTGCATAAGCCTTCCGCCAACTCGTTTGCGAAACTAATCTCTTGTCCCTGCGCTGGCCAGACATCTCCCGCCCCCGCGAACCCCCATGAGCCCCCGCTCTTTTGCTACTCCCAATGCTCAGTCCACATGGCGTGGATTTGCATAAGTGAGACAAATGGTGTCAAAATTACCATCTTTATTCCTATTTTGATCGGGATATGGCAAGTCTTGCCGTCTCACATTACGCTGTTTGTTTCACTTTTTCCCCGGTTCTCATGATTTTTTTTGCGAGGAAATCTTTTTTTCATTTGCAAACGATATGTGTAGACTTTGGTTCTGGGCTGGATTCCCCTGGTGTACTTCTGGTGTAGCTTTTCAGGCCAAACATGCTTGAAGTGTCTAAACAGAGAATTAATTGACATTGTTTTCTTGGTGGTCAAGAGCTTAAAATGAGAACAGGAAACCATCTTTTTGCCACTGATTGCTTTGGTAAAAATGTAACTTCCATTGTAGAAATCAGCTTGTGAATAAAAAGCATTGATACACAGCATGCAGCATTTCTCATGAAAATATTAAACTAATAAAGTGGGATAAGGGCACATCTTTCTAAATTCTTTGATCGGGGGGGGGGGGGGGGGGGGACTATTGAAAGAGGTTTTAAAGTGGTTTTAAAGCTGGTTTTTGCTAAATTTCAGAAAAGTATCTTTCACTATTTCAATTCATTGCCAAATGAGATGAGAGACTGTATCATAAAACCTTATGATGTATAGGATACTGAATAAAAACTCATTTGTGTGGGTGTATTTTACAATTAAAATTTCAGACCTCTAGTTTCCAGACCCCCAAAAAAATTGTCAACGGAGCGTCACACAGTGCGCGGACACACATGAAACCATTTATTAGTTTAATGTCAATTCTCCTTTTGCTACCAAAACTAGAGACCGGCTTTAGGTGTAAAGATATTGAAGAATTACAAAGCTTACATGCAGCACCGCACTATGCAGCTGTGGATTTGCACAAAACTTGTAACTGATCCCATTAAGCAACCAGTCATGAAACCCCAGTTTACCACAGTAACAAGTTTTGGTTACACTAAATATGTCTTTTCCCCCTCCATGGAGACGTCCCGTTAAAGACAGCAGTGTTACCATTCTCTGACGTGTGCGGTGCGGATCAATTGTGGGTTTCTGATGGACCGCTAGACGACAAATAAGTCCCCGAAATTCACATTTGCTATCAAAATGTTGGAAATTATGCTACTACTGATTCTTCACTGACACTTTTATGTAAAGGAGACAGCACTTTAGGCAAAGAAAGGGCCCGAGAAAGGGCAAAAACTTGCAAAAGTCACGCGATGTCGAGAACTTAAGCAGATCCAGTGCACCACCATAGTACACTAACGTTAACAGTAACAAGTTAACTGTCGAACATTCAAGTTACACATGTCAATTTGCGGAATTTTTTTTGAGATTTTGAAAAATTTTATTGCCAGATCTAGAGATATATGACTGAATTTCCCTCTCGAACATTATCTACCTCTACGATCAACATTGTACACATTTTTACTACACACAAGAAGGGCAATTAGAAAATGGCAACACCGCTGTCTTAAACGGGATGCCCATGGAGGAAGGGAGACATGTTTTCAAGTGGAAAATAAAAAAGATGGGGGGGGGGGGGGGGGGCTCCGCTCTACATGTGTAGAAGCCTTCATGGGAATTGAGTTTTGATGTTTGAACTGTGTCTGTGAATAAGACTAATAACGGGGGGGGGGGGGGGAGGTTGTGTGAGGTCATTTGAGGTTAATTCCCAGTGATCCTTTGTTTAGAGAACTGTGAGTAAACAAGAATGAACTTTCATTGACTGCTTTGTACAGGAAAGTTATTGTTTTTTGTTGCATGGCAGGGTGGATGGGGATGGGGGGGGGGGGGGGGGGGGGGGGGGAAGAAAAGGACTAGTGATTGTCCTTGGCATGTGTATTTTCATACCTGTACATTTGTACTTTTCTCTAATTTGTTTGATTTGCAAAAGCTACTGTGTTCAGAGATAACATTGCTGCAATCGTATTTTATCTCTTTCTTGTACAAATGAACATCATATAAATGGTTTTTCAAGAGTGAAAGGGGGGGGGGGAAATCATTTTCAACTTCTGTCTTTTTTTGTTTTGTTTTTTGTTCATTTTCATTTATGTATGTATATTGAAAATAGGAGCCTTGCAGACATGCATGGCTTGACACTATCAACATGGGCACCCAAAATCTACATCTGGATCAGGACCCTCAAAGTTTCAAAAACTTTAAGTTTAAAAAGTCAATGTGGAACCTCGCTTGCAGGGATCTGTTGAAAGAGAGAGACATTTTTTTTTTACCTGACTGCTAAGAAAGCATGCATGCTTGTACATGTATTAAAGTACATGTAGACAACCAGAGGACCGATGGCTTTAAGTCCTTTCCGAGGGACCTGATAATTAGGATCACTGCCTTAAAGGACACTAGCGTTTTTGACTTGGTTTTGAATCCGGGTCACCAGATTGAGAGACCCATGCTCTGCCATCTGAGCTTAAGAAAGAGGGGTCCTCTGTTTATTGTTGCATTTAATAATACAGCCCCTTGATATGTACAGATTTAGGGGGTAGAGGCCATTTCAGGTGAATTCCCTTGATACCGTGCCTGAAGAGAGATGTCAACAGGCTGTAGCTTCCATTGACCCACATGTACTTATTAGCCTGCTAAAGCTATCTCGATAGGCATGTATCTGGGACACAGAGTGTGGTTGATGACTATTGAAAGTGAGATATATGGCTGTGGAACATAGACTATTGTTTGTCAAATCACCATCACCATCATCATTGTCATTTTATTTACCATAAATGATTTTATATCACACTCTCCATCATGTCATGATCTTTTTCTTCTTCTTCTTCATCATCATTAATATAACAGTAACAGTTCATCACTGTCATCATCTTCAGTATCATTTTAATTACCATTTTGACATCACCATCTCCATCATATCAATCTTTTTCTTCATTTTCTTTTTTTGTCATCATCATGATCATCTCCATTTTCATCACCATTATCAACATTACAAGAAATTATGTTTACTAAAACAGGAGCATGTAGTAGTATTTACCCCAATAGCAGAAACACATGTACATGTAAAAGCATGATGAGTGATGTGAAAAATATACAGGTATTTGTATTTTTACTCTTTTTGGTCTATCATATTCTGTTTAAAATGCTATCTGTGTCATTTCCTTTGAAACAAGAGCAATCAGACATGAACTTTCTTCCTTAAATGAAACAGCATTATTCAATCATAGGCATGCAAGCATCTGCCTCTCACAATTCCTTGATGGCATCGTCTGAATATATGGGAGCCGTGATCTACACGGTTTAGCTTCTTCAGACTAACTCCTGACCTTAGCGAGAAGAGTTCTCCTCTCAATCTCTATGTCTATTTCCCCATTTGTCTCCATCCATTATTGATACGGCCTACTTCTACCGCTCCTTTGGGGGTGGGGGACGCATGCAGAATCCGAGGGTATCGCTGAATGCACAACCCAGAAACAAGATAGCTTAGCGCGACTCAAGAATGTCCAGAATCCCCTCGATCGTGCTTTGTTTCTCTAGAAGCAACTGGTCCGCTCCGAATTCTCGCAATACCTCGGATGGTGGCGTCCACATTTTTGCAGATCTCTGGAATTTAACAATGGGCCAAATTTCCCACGATGGGGCCTCTTGTTTGTCTCAACTTTCTTATTATTTGGGCTACCACATGATGAAGGCATTTGTGGACAGAGACAATAGATATTTGAGAATAAAAAGTAGGAGAGATGAAATTAAATCTTTGCGATGAGAGAAATGTGTTTTGGAAGTTTCTGAAGACTTACAAAAGAAACCCTTTTTCCTCCCTCTGCATTCTGTTTCAGAGCCCTCTCTTTTGAGATTTCTGTTTCAGTTTTTGATATAGTTATTCTTCTCTCCCTATTACATGATCTAAATCTGAGAAGACTTGGGTAGTCAAAATACATTTTCTGATTTTTAATTCAGGTTCATTTTGATGTCCGTTGTTGCTAGTATGCTTGGGATTCCAGTTAAATGAAGAAAGTTTAATATAAAATATGATGTGATGTGACTGAAACCCCCCCCCCCCCACACTCTCACAAGCATACTTTTGTCATTGTGAATAGAACTCATAGCAGTACAGTGTCTCTTTTGACTTCTTTGCAGTATCTTTTGATCCAGAATGATAGGAAAAATATTACAATATGCTCACTCTCTCAGTTGGCAACATTATGAAGAATTTATAATCACTATTTTCATGTGCAAATTGGCAATTTTTCTGTTAAATTTTGCAATTTTCATTCACTTTGGTTCATGATTTCAGGTTACAGTTTGTATATACATTTTCAATTTTTTAAAAGCTATGTACATGTAGAACTGGAAAAATAGAAGGGATTATTGCCAATTTGCGGAGGAGAAAGCTGATTAAATTCGACCTTCAAAAAATCTGACTTCTGCCATGGTACTTGAGGGAATCTTGATACCTGTAATCCTACATTTGATAACAGCCTATCCCTTCATAACAAACAATTGATTTTACATTGATTTCATATTCATGGCATTGAAATATATAGGGTAGCCTGAGGGCAATATCTCTTTACCCTAGATAAGGCTTGTGTTTTCCAAAACCTTCCTGCTGGTAATTTTCCAGTAAAACAGCATCTCTTGCAAGCTTGTTTCCTCCTTAAAAAGTGGCTAAAAACTTTGTCATGTTTCTTTTTTCATAAATTTATTTTGATTCCAGTAGTATGTGTACTTCAGCATTAAGTTCAGCTCAGGATATTAGGGATAAACTATGATATAGGGGGTAAAAAAACTCCACACAAAATAAACAATCTTCTTTTTTTCCCTTGAAAAAGGAGAATTAAATGAGTCTTGCCATACTGTAGGTAGTGCAGACTCAAAATAATAAACAACTTAAACCAAAAATTATTTGATTTAGCTGGTATGAACTTTACCTACTCATTTAATACAAGAGAGCAACTATACAGTATCTGGTCACATGGTCCGTGAATGTCCCAAATATTGAGGATTTCTGAACATGAATTTACATGGGATGTGTTAAGTTTACTTCATATTTGGTCTGATTTGAGTTCTTACATGTACGTGGCTAGTAAAGAGAAGCTTGCGTTTTGGGAGGAGATGGGTGATAATTTTTGAGCTACGCACTGTACATGTATCTGAGTCTTTTTATTGTCAGTAAAAAGCGTATTGTTGGAGAAATGTACCCTGATCAAGGATTACTCTTCAAATGCTCCCATATTCGAAAAAATGAGGAGAATGAAGTCCCATATACCCATTTCTGTATACATGTATATGCTTTACAACAAGATTGAGTTTATTTCCTATCATTGAGATTACTTCAAATCCTCAGGGTATAAACCAATTTTTATTTACTAATTAATCACCCTTTCCCATTTCCTTTGAAACAGTATCTTTCACAATGTAATCACATGAGGGCAATTCCGCATCGGAAAAGCAGTCACCTTACTTCACACTATAGTAAAAACAATCACTTTGATAGCCTTGAATAGCCAAATCTTTAAATTAAAAAAAGCTGAAACAATAAAGAATTCCACCATCTTAGTCTGTGTTGGTATAATGTATGTTTGATTTTAAAAGACATGTTTGAAGTTTGAAATTGGCGCTTTTTTCTGGTAATTCCGTTACCGAGGTGTTATACCACAGTACCATGAATGTAAGAATAAAATTGTTGGAATGAAAGAGCTCACATGAAGAATGGGCATATTTACAGAGTATTAAATGGTGAGAAAGGCAGAGTACAAAAGAGGCACAGAAAGTCTAAAAATGTTGGTGCCGATAACGGAATTACACCCTTACCGTGGAATTGCCCATGAACAGAACTTGATTTTATCTTTTACTTAAAAATCTTTCATATGGCAGATAATCTATGAGACAAAAAAGTTTGTAATTCATCATGATGTGTCTCTTTTTTGTTAGTTTTCTGTAATGCTAATAAAAACAAAAATTTCTTCACCATTTCTATTTTCAGGTCGGAACGAACTCATAGCAAGGTACATCAAGCTGAGAACGGGCAAGACGAGAACGAGAAAGCAGGTAAGCACCCCCCCTCACTGCACAGTGGATTAGTCCAGAGAATGTCATGTGACTGCACAGCACACGGTAGCAGTTTGTCTCTGTCAAGTAGCATTAATATTCCACTCCTGTCAACAACAACAACAGTATGGTACACTGCATCAATAAACAAAAAACAAAAAACCTCCAAGAAAAGCTCATAGAATGCTTTCTCAGGTTTAAGTGATATTCCACTAAAAGAAAGCCGACGCTGGAATTCAGAGCATTTATGGTGAAGTATTTGGCACAAGGGCTTGCTCATGCAAAAAGAATGTCTCTAGAAGTTGCTGGGAATGTACGCAGTTATAATTGGAATGATAATTTATACAAATTCACTTACAACACATGATCAGAACTTCTCAAAAAGCAGAAATATTACAATTAAATAATGACAAGATTTTTATCTCAGCCATGTTTAACTTCACTTGTTCATGAAGACATTGTAGTACAAGTATTTTTCACTGAATCATTTCTCTATACAATAGTGATTGAAAAAAAAGGGGTTAGTATGTGCACCAGTCAAAAGTACATTTAAAAAACAGACAAATCTGTTACATTTCTTTGATTTTAAAAAAAGAGATTGATAATTTATGACTTTTTGAATCTTTCCTTTTGGCCATCTTTTGGCCGTTACAGCCTTCAACATGAAATCAGTGATGGAGGCACCAATGTCATGAAGTTAGCGCTGGAGGGAAGAAATATTTGGGATTTCACAATCGGATCCGGGAATTTCCCTGATACTTCCCGAATGAAACATGAGATATTCCATGCGCAGAAAACAGAGACAAAGTCAACATTGCATCACCAATATTTTTTTGCAATCTTTTTGGCGGTCAATTTTAGGTAATATTTACAGAAATGCAAGGATTCCGAAGGTGATTGTCTAATAAGTTTTGAAAGTTTTTCATGGATTGATGATACTAACTCATTCATGCACAAAAAAAACCTGGGTCAGGGGAACATTTATAAGCCAAGATATGATACACATGTGTAAAACTTGAAAGATAATACTTATCTATCACCATGGCAACTATGTTTGGGAGAACACAGCCAGGTTTGAACAAAAACGACGCAACCAGGCATGGCAAAGGCAGTTCATGAAAGTCAGTCAGATGTTGAAAGATTATGTTTACACTAGGAAGTTATCACAGACAAAAACCTTCCCCCGCAATTGTTCCCACCTTTGCCAGCTGATCTAAATTGTATGCTTGCTATGAAGACAAAGGTAACACAGAAGCAGAAGCGGGAAGGGCAGATTGAATGAGGGAAGGAAAAAAAAAAAATAGCCATTTAAATACCAAAAATAACATAACCGGTTTAAACAAATGGCCTATTTTTGTGCCCTCTCTGTTTATCTTCTATTGTGGACATGTGAACGCATGGAGTACATTTCTATTTCAAAGGGCATTTTATAATACAACTTTGAAACTCTTCTGTGTTATTAAACAGCTTCTGCCTATCATGATGCTTTTTCCCAAATCATAAGAAATAAATTTCTTTTTATGAGAGAATCAAGAAAACTTGATAGATAACTTGCCATCTCTTTTTTATGATGCTTTTGAAATAATAAAAAGGAAAAACTTGTGCATGTTAATGAGCAAAACTCATTATGAGGACTTTTGAACAGAAGTCTTTGGGGGAAAAAAAACAACATTTACTTGAAACCCCCCATTGAAAGGATAACTGTGTTTTAGGAAGAAAATAGATCCCCCCAAATAGGTGAATCCTGCAATTGTAACTAAACAATAGAATCCTCATAGAACTCTACATGTATGTCCTATGTGCAGCTTTTCAAAACAATTATATGAAGAGCCCTGATATAATTTTTAAAACTTTTGTAACATCTCTATGACCTCATAATAAAAGCTAACTCTAATGAATTAAAGAATAAGATAAAATCATTCAATTTTGCAAAATGATAATAACAGCAACCTACAAAAGATGACTGCTTGGAAAATGCTGATTATTCTTTAGAAATACTGAAGCCTAATTTGCCGACACACAGAGCAGATGATGCTTCTCTTTCACATGAAATTTGTCACACAAAAGGGTGGCATCAATAATAGCTCTGAATTCAACTTCATCCCATAATGAACCCATTCTCGTCCATAAAATTGATGAGAACTTGATGAATATTCCATTAGAATGTTTACACATTGTCTAGGTGCTTGCTAGGCAAAAGAAAATCTGACACGTTAATGCGATTGTTGGACAGAAAGAAAAACCATCAATAATCATCATATACACCCAGCAACAATATGTTTTCTCCTTCTTTCTATCACGGTCCCTTCTTCTCTCTTTCCGTCATGCTCTCTTCTTTCTTCCTGTTATTGTTAAGCCAGGCAACAATGATCTATTTGTTTTCGCCTATCACTGTATGTGTCTCTCTCTTTCTTACTATCACCAGGCCATCAACAAAAGTCTACATGTTTCCTCCTTCTTCCTATCACGGTCTATCTCTCTCTCCCTTTCTCTCTCTCTCTCTCTCTCTCTCTCTCTTTCTCTCTCTCTCTTTCATTCTCTCTCTTTCTCTCTCTCTCTCTCTCTCTCTCTCTCTCTCTCTCTCTCTCTCTCTCTTTCTTACTATCACCAGGCCAGGCAACAAAAGTCTACATGTTTCCTCCTTCTGTCTATCACAGTCTATCTCTCTCCCTTTCTCTCTCTCTCTCTATCTTCCTATCACCAGGACATTGGTGTACATATGTTTTCACCTTCCTTCTCTATCTCTTTCCATCATGCTCTCTTTCTTTCTTCCTATCCCCAGGCAACAATGGTCTGACATATTTCCTCCTTCCGTTATTATTATGGTCCATCTCCCTATCTCTTTCTTTCTTCCTTGTGACCGGGTAATATTGGTCTATACACTCTCACTAGGCGCTTTCACAAAATAAATCGTTCTGGGCATGCTCGTAACTTCGAGAACTTACCCTGAAGAGGTCTGGCTTCGGGTAGGTGTGAAAGCGCAGAACAATTATCGGGTATTTTGGGGCCTTAACAAGTTCTTGTAATTTACGGGTATTTTTCCTGATTGGGTAGGTGTGAAAGCGCCTACTATGAACATGGCGGACAAAGAAAGCGGACAAAATAAACAGCCTCTCATTCTACCCTTTACAATGGTTCTGGTAGTCAAAAGAACATCCCATCACAGTTATTATGTTTAATCATGTAGTTCCAGGTGAATATGCATGTGACACCTGTTCCACATATTTTAGACAATGGCAGTGAAGGGATGTTCTTTTGACTACCAGAACCACTGTGAAAGGTAGAATGAGGGGTTGTTTATTTTGTCCGCTTTCTTTGTCCGTCATGTTCACAGTGTCTCTTTCGTTGGTAACATACATGTACATGTAGGTCTAATTGTTTTTTTTTCAGTCCTTCTTACATGTACATGGTCTGTCTCCCTTTCTCTTTCTGTTGCACTCTCTTTCTACCTATCACCAGACCACGTTGGTTTAACAGACTTTATATTCTATAGATTCTGTATGTATATATTTTTCTATCTCCCCTTTTCTCTCCATCTTGTTCTCCTTTTTCTCTTCCTATCATACCTTTTTCCTTTCCCCTCTTTCTTTATCTCTGCTCTTTCACTCTCTTTATCTCTCTTACTCCAGTTTCATGTCTTTTCCCCTCTCTCCACACCTTCTTCCCTTGTCTATCACTTCTTCACTTCAGACCTTCCTCTGCACCTTATACACTCTATATTTCATGTTTTTCATCACCTTTTTTCTCAAAGATGATTTTTTTCTCCCATAATAATTTCGCACCTTCTTAATTTCTCTCTCTCAATCTTCATCGATCTCTCTCTCATTCTCAATCTATCTTTACGCCTGTATTTTCATTTATTTTGGAACCTGGACAATGGTTCTAACATACTCTTATTTCTTTCCACTTTAGTATTCCTCTCTTCTTTCAGAGC